>CM035091.1:28636307-28720149 GCA_020205505.1 Panax japonicus | reverse complement strand
TCCGCATCATGTAGTTCGGAGAAAACTGCAGAAGAAGCTCTCTAAACCCAGATTGTAGGAACCTCTCCTTCACTCTAAGAATTATATGCCGTTAAGTAACAAGAGAAATAAGTAAAATCAAGCAGAAAAAAACTGAAAAATAAAACAAAAAGTCATACATCAAGAAGCAGTGAAGCACAGCCTTTAGTTCTCACTTGAACATCCATCTCCCTAAAACATAAGTTGACAACTCTTACATTGACTAAAGTATATATCATTATAACTAATTAAACATACATATACCCTGTGTAGAAACTAATCAAAGTAATGGACTGCTCATAATCGGAGGGACAATTCATTTTTCAGAACCAAAAAAATAATTTTGGCTTTTAAAAGAGTGTTCTGACCTATATGTCGTAGCTAACTGCAAAAATCCTGGAAAGAAATATGATTGAAGATGGAATATGAAAACCAAGAAACAGACCTTGTGTTACAAATATAAAAGATTTATTAAACAGAGAAAATAAGATTTTCATTTGTGAAAGCAGACAAGAAAATATTGCCACCCACTCACTGTTTTAACTTATTACCCTGAAACATTGATCCTTTGTTTAACAGTGAATTATATAATAAGAACCCTAAAAAAGGCTGTAAATTGTATATTGACAAATCAGGAAAAACCCAAAAAAGCTATAATCACAATCACCCATCATTTAACTCCAGTTTGTTGACAATTAGGTCTTACTGAGTCTACTCACAATCTGATGCACACATTGTAACTCAACGTACCTACCCATTAAGGAGAGAATTCAATACTATGATTTATGAGAACAGCCCATGAAAATAAGCATTAAAAGCCAGAATCTTTCAAAATTTAAAGATAAGATTCAAAATCAGTTCTTTAAATTGGCACTATGCTAAATTCATGAAAAATACAGGAATATATAGATGACAGAGATGAGGAATACCTTGAGTAAAGATAGTGAGAAGATGGGTTTTGGGACAAACTTAGTCATGTATGTATTCTTCTTGTTTCTTTAGCCTCCACTCTCAGATGAGAAGAGTGTAGTGAAAAGGAAAAAAGGTAAGAAAAACGTCTAATTTTTGTTGTTATATGCTTTGGAAGCTGGGGGAAATTGTTACTACGGCCAATTTGATTATAGATATACGACGAATTATATCTATGAATAATGTTGTTTTGTCGGTAAAGTAAGTTTTTTTTATCCTTAGCTTAGAAAAAGTGATTCCTTCATAAAATTATAGAGGGAGAGGGGTAAAACATTATTCTTGTTTTCATCGTCACTTAACTCTTTGATTTGTTGAAAGCCATGGATCATTTACTAGTATATATATAAAGTCCAGATATAGATGATCCACTGTGTGTCCAGTGTGTGTAAGTAAATAAACAAAGACTTGAGTAGACTGATTATATATATCTATCTAATAAAATACAAATAATTTTAAATTTCCCGCTCACTCAATAAATCATCTGGGCCGTCCAAAGTTTGAGATAAATCTCATCGTCCATACATCTATCTATCTAATCTATCTAATAATGATTTTGAATTTTCTGCTCACTTAATAAATCATCTGAGCCGTTCTAAGTTTGAGATAAATCTCACTGCCCATACAGTGCCGGAGGCACGGGACCCTGCTAGTATATATATATATATATATATATATATATATAGAGAGAGAGAGAGAGAGAGAGAGAGAGATTTAGTGAGAGATGTCCAGTCCAGTCCAGTCCAGTCAACTGTTTCCATAGCACTCAGCACATTGAGAACTCAAAAAGGAAAGATAGAGAGAAAGAGACTTACTTGTTAACGATAAACACAAAATAATCATCATATTTCTTTAAAAGTTAATTGCAAAATTTCTAAAATTTTAAAACGGATGTGAATTATTTAGATTTTAAACACAAAATAATTAGTATTCTAAATAACCGGAAGGGGAGTATACCTTCTTTTTATTTAAATGACAATAATTACTGAGATAAAATTATTAGTTTATTACTCCTTTAATAGGAGGAAGTATCCACAAACAACTAAAAGGGAAAATTAAACTAAACCAATAAATAATGCCCAATTGGGTTTTGGATGATTGCTTGCCAAAAACATGACATGAAAAAAATCAATGATTAAAATTATAAATAAAAAAATACACTAAAAGCTGCCATTGAATGTTTCTTTAAATTTGAGGTAGAAAATGCATTTGACATAATAACTTAATACTAGTACTCCATTAATCACAACACAGTATAAAGTATATACTTCAACCTAGAGCTCCAAATAACTGACAAAACCCTGTCAATCACCCCAACTTGTCTCTTCCAGGAATCTTCCACAATCAATTCATCAACTCCCCAGTCTTCATAACTGGAAAATGAAAATAACCAATAGAAAAATGGTTACAGGTGCAAAACAAGGAGGAGGGAGACCCAAGCCAATAGTACATATTTTATGGATTAATAACTTGTAGCCCACCTTCCATCTGGCAGGTAACGACGAATGGTGAAGGGTATCTTCCGCTGTCGTAGTTCCTTCATTGCAATCTATAACAATACATAAACAAATTATGAGATAAATTGAACTGAGCAAATCGCTTCATGATTGGTTGTGTAATTGATGCATCCCAAATCAATTGAATAGCAAATAATGACGACAACTTCTCTTTTTAGCAAGAATGTTAAACAGTCGGGAACACATTCCCCTATTTTGAATCAATGTATTTTACATAGGCAATAGTGACTAGACTATTCTGCAGAAAGGATGTCAGAAGGAGAATTTGCAGCAAGCTTGCAGTTACTGATTCTAATCACAAATCTATGTAGCACCGACACGCATTGGACACGGGGCATTGTCATATCACATAAAGCCAAATCCTTAGTATTTATTCAAACATAGAAATACATGACAAAGTTCAATGAAAGTAAAATATGTTATATATATACAAGACAAATTTCACTTATTCATATAAATTCTTTTTTAACAATAGCATGAAGTGGAGGATGAATTATGAGGAGGAGATATGCATACTCTAGTTATATAGAGTATAACTTGTGAACTATGGGACTTGGGCTTTAAGTAAGATAATAAAAGGAAATTTCAATCTTCAAAAAGCATGTGCCTTACACTTAAGGTCCTACTAGAAGACAGACAAGAACTTTAGATCTTCGGTGGTCTGTCAATTGTATATTTTTCAGTTGGACTGTTATGATATAGTTATGCTTCAGTTATTGATGATAGTATGGTTGCAGTTATGCTAGAAGCTCACTTAACAAGGCATGGAAAGAAACTCTTAGCTTGTTTATTAGAAAGAGATTCATATCCTTAAATATTTGCTTCCATGGACATACCACTTCCCTAAACAAGAATTATCCTAAATATCAATATAGAGTACCAGTAATAAAGTTGCTTATGATACAACTTGCGAAGTTTCAACCACCGGATATAGTATCAGATGGAAGAAGAAATATGGTTCAGCTGAATGTGGTCTAAAGGACTAGAAAATACCAAACTACTGTTCGGTGAGATCGCCACAAGTAAATGTACAATGAACAGACAAAAGGTGTTTGATGCGTCATGCGTCAAAAGAACAATATATGATTCATGCACGAACTCAAATAGTCTGAATTAGCTTTCTTGCATTAAGTGAAGTCATATAAGCAGGGAATATAACAAATAACAGCAAAGACAAAAGTTCCAATACACTATACAACCAATTAATGTAACTGGATGGAAAGTCTGAATTAGCTTTCATGCATTAAGCAAACTAGTGTAAGCATAGATAATTAACGGCATCAGCGAGGACAAAATTCGAATACATTATACAGCCAATTGATGCAGCTGAAATTTTTTATACTTGGTCAATAATTTCTACGTTTTACTTTTTCTCTTTTCTATAAGCATATTTGTTCCTTTAACCAAATACATTCCCTCCTTTCAGGAAAGGATAGTGACACAGCAACAGCAACAGCTACTTCAAAAACAAGCACCATCTCATGATGGATAAGTGATATGGTTGGAAATTTGAGACTATCCCAAGTAGCCTTTGATGAGTTCGGGAAACAATTTCTGATATAAAACATGAGTACACAACATTTTAAACAAGGAAATTACCTCAAGTGGATCAGTTTCACCCTCCAACTCAACCATCACAGGAGCATTCATGCTGATCAGAACAATTACAGAGTAATTTTCCCATTAGCTCAGCTGATTCAACTTACAAGGATTGTAGATTTATAAACTACAATACACAAAACCTGATTTGCAGGGCACGGGTCCCCAAGATTCTGGCACGTTCATATTTTGTCATATACTTTGATGTCTTTCGAGCTCGTTCTCCTTGTTCCTGCTCCTGTTTATCTTCACCATCAGCTAGAAGAGGATCAGGAACGTCATCCTCTTTATTTGCATCCGCATCCAGTTCCTCCTCTGCACCTTCCTGCATATTACTCCACAGACATTTCAAGCAAATATTATTAAAAACAAGCAACAACGTTTTTGAAATATAAATAACACTAATATAAGGAATTCAAATAGAAACTTCTTACATCAAGCTCTGGTTCAATTGGCTCATCATCATATCTACACGCATGAGGAGTGTGTCAATATCAGATACTATTAACAGGATAGCTATAAATAACTATGTCAAAGATCCAGATGTGCAAAGAAGTAAAATAAAATAATAATAAAAAGAGTCATAAAAGATCAGTAAAATATTAAATTTCCTCAGAAAAAACCTAAGGGTATAAAAGATTAATTGATTTTTAATGCATTGCATGCTGCATTCTTCATTACAATGTTTCTTATGAAAGGACAGAGTAGAGTGTTAATGTGAAAGTAAATGCAGTTGAGTGATTACTAGATGAAATTAGAATTTTCGATCAAATTAAAATACAATTGCACAATCAAATAAAGAAACCCTAAGCAAGAACATAAACCCTGACCAAGACCAACAACTAACAGCCATTTTCATTTGAAAATCATGACCACAAATTAGGTTAAACTTATGATCAAGCATATTATAATACCGAAGGGTAAAAGCTTTAATGTTCTGAAACGCAAACGAAATAAGCGAATGAATATTATTTCACCAAGTATAAAATTCCGAAAAAAAAATAAAAAAAAGCAGATAAACAAAACATCAAAGTTAGGGAAACGAACCCGCCGTCCATCTCATAGTCATCGTCGGCCATTTTCGCACCCTCCGCTCCCTCTCCCTCGGTGCTTCTAATGGGTTTGGATCGGTTGGCTATTTTTAAGCGTCGTTAATTGAAAATTTTATGCTCTAAATTCAAGCTTTTTTTTTTCAAATATGGTCCTAATATTAAAGAATTTTCTACAATCAAACCCTCGTAACTTTCAAAATTCATAATCGTATTCCCTTTTTAAGTGTACATTTTAATTAATAGATTCTTATTTTTGGAGATTTATATGAAATAAAATAAAATCTTTAATTTTTTAAAAAATTTATAAATGAAACAGAATAAAAGAGATTGAGATAATCCAGTTGGAGGTCTTCTAAGGTTTGATCGGAGGACTACATAAATAAAAGTATTTATATGTTTTTTTTCTAAAATTGAAAAATCATAACAAAATTAAACATAAAATAGTTGAAAAGGTTCGGTGGAACTCTCATTTTTGGACTTATTTTCATCATTGTCATCTCATAGGCACATACTAATCAATATTTTGCCAAACTAACTTATGTTGTAAAAAGTTTAAGGAAAATAATATATATTAGGAATGTTTACATTGATTTTTTTATTATTAGTGTTGGGGTGCAATTATTAGATTCAAATTATATGGTGGGTCAAAGTTCTCGTAGAGTTATTTTAACCTACGTAGGAACCCGTTTTGACAGTTAAGTACTGTAAGGAATCCAAGATTCTTAATTAATTTTAATTTTCAACTCTCAAGGAATGTGTTGGAATATAATCCAACTTATTTTTTAAAAGGAAATTCTATTTAATCCCAAATCATACATAATGAGGAATCTTAATTCTATATACGGGGAAGGAGGTGTGATCACTATAAATACAAGGTTATATCCTAACCATCAGGTACAGGTACATTCATATTATTTTAACATTAGACCATTAAGCCTCTATTGTTAAACTTTATTTAGCATGTCCTTATTCTCACATCGGAACTACAACACCCCCAAATCTGGGTCTACCTTAAAACCCGAGTATGGTGTGTCACGAGTGCTACTTCTTCCATACATTCACCCATATATCCTTAAGATATAGTTAAAACTTCAAATATACAATATATTTCTTCAAATCTCAGATTCTATTACGTTAAAATCTTTAATTCTTCACATAATGATAATTATATTATTCACTACTTAAAAGTGTGACTTTCATCCGCCACAACAGATACATAAAAATTTAACTAATGACGTTTTAAGTCGATGACTTGATATCTTCCTTCAATCATCAGTACTGGATCCTTTAGTTCCTCTAGCGTCGCTGAAAATATTTTTTTTTTTAAAAGCATGGGTGAGCATTCAATTGCCTAGCAAGTTATAGCAGTTGAAAACAACAAGATCAAGAATCAAATATTCTTTCTTTAGAAAACTTCAATAATTGTACAATAGTTACGAAGCATCTTGACTAAATAAGAATAATTCATATTCCTAACATTTAAGCATATCACTAACATTTATCATATCATAACCATTAACATTAACGATTCTTATAATACCTCTAAGACTCGACTCAATCGTAAATGCATATTCCTTACACTTAACTATCATATTAACATTTGCCCAACTGGAATAACCAGTATAGACATTTCCTTACGCAATTCATGCTTTATCATAACTATAACAACTTGAACAACAGAACAGTTCATCTTACAAGTACATAGGTACGAATAATTAGCACATAGCACAAAACATTGATAAATATATTGCACAAATATAAAACATTTGCACATATATAACAACTTACTAGTTACCACATTTGAGTAAGTTACAGAAACTTGCACAAAGTACTATCATGTACAAGTTAAGAAACTTGTCTTAAGCGCTGCTTACAACCTTACGGTATATCGTTCTTCAAAGACCCTAAATATCATATAAGGATAACACTTCAATTAATCACATAAAGACGTTAATTATCGGCTTACGTTAACTTTTTTATTTATTTTATGTTCACGTCGTTAGACTTGCATTAACTCCTCTTAACGTCGTTCATAATTGAGATTTAAATCTCAAAGTCCTTCTATAGGTCTCTTTTATCTTCATTTCCATTTCATATGGTTCACGTTTATAAATTATTTACGTGATTAAACTTTACAATTATTCCTTAGCATTACATCATTTAATAAGTTAAACTTAAGTTATACATTAAGTTCATCATGAAATATTAACATTATTATCGTTTCTTGACATTCATTAACTTAAATGTTAAAGTTATGCATACTCATGTGTTAAATATATTATACAAACACAAAACCATTACCTCATTTCGATATTTTACGTTCATGTTGCTTCATTTCTTTCAATTGTACTTTCAAACATTAGATTAATGTTTGAATATCATTACAAGATATTATAATTAATTAACATTTATCTTCATTTTTACTTCGATATCATTAATGTGACAACCCCAAAATAGGTCCATTCCATCCAACCTATTCTGAGTCGCCAAATACATGGTACAGAAAACAACTACAACTTTATTACAACAATTGTCATGCCAAAATACAACAACACATATGTTGTGAGTTTGGATACAAATATATACCAACTGTGACTCTCATTCCCAACCTTGGATAGCACGTCACAATGACACCTTACATAAAGGTATAGTCAAAAATTGTTTTAGAAATTAGAATCTTTGGGAAGTGCTCAAGGAGACCTTCGTACATAGGATGGCCATGCGTCTAGGTTATGATAGATATCATATGGCCACAGAATTATCCTTGGTTTGACCCAATAGACCCAAAGAAAAAACGAGAAGATTACTATCATATTCTTCCCAATGGTGAGTCTTCTCTTGACATATCATTATCTCCACTGTCTCTAATTAAGAATTATACTTCAAACAACACCCAGATTATATAGGTAGTGCTCATAAATATACTCAACAAGTGGATGAACCAATCATGTCTTATGATGACACGAGGTTGTATGTCATTAGACATCTTGTATGATAGTGGCAAAACACCCTTCCAACGTTGGGTTCACCTCACCCTAGTTGATTCACCAAATATAACTACTAAATGATGACCACCGTTCTATTCCCCTGTTACCCCCCGCTCGACCCAGCTACACTCTTATTACCTGAAAGAATTGTGAAACAGAAGGTCAGCACAACTAGCCCAGTAAAGAATATCATGACTAAAGATAATTAAATTATCATAGTCTTCATCAATAATAAATCAGAGATTAGAACATATGGTAGATGATAAAAAAAATTCAACCATAGTTGCAGCGGAACGAGCAATCCATTAAAAGAGTCAAATAGACCATAAAGTCTATTATCTTCTCTATGTTAAAAATCCACCAACAATGTTTATCCCTGTAACATCAATCAACAGTTCTGGTCCACAATCATATGAATAACTCATAATCATAATTGTGATTCTAAATTTCTCTTCGCATCCAGGATGAAGATAATTTTCATCACACGTCTTTACCTGAAACATCAAAGATCATGGTTATACCAAATCACATTTCCTGTTCATAATCATACTAATAAATTCATCTTTGCACTATGGCCAAAGATATTCGTCAATAGTACATCTTTGTATTACTAACCAAAGATATTCAACAACATGTCATCTTTGCATTACTAACCAAAGATATTCAACAAAATGTCATATTTGCACTACGGGCCAAAGATATTCATCAACAATTCATCTTTGCACTACAGGCCAAAGATATTCCTCACAGTTCATATTTGCAATACAGGCCAAATATATTCATCAACGGTTCATCTTTGCACTACAGGCCAAATATATTTCTCAACAGTTCATATTTGCACTACAGGCAAATATATTCATCAACAGTCATATTTGCACTACAGGTGTGACGCCCCTAAAATAGGTATACATCACCCCATTTTGAGTCGCCAAATACATGGTACAAAAACAAATACAACTTCAATAATATAATTGTTGTGGCAGAATACGACAACACCTATACTGTAAGTTTGAATACAAATATTGTATACTAGGGAGTATACAAACTCAAAAGGAGTCCTCATTACAATTATTGTTACGTTATTTCACAGAATAGTGAGGACTACTAATGCAACCATCTGGACCGTCAATCCATTCCCCCGGCTAGTCCCAGCTATACTCTAATTTCCTGAAGAGAACAGTGAAAGAAAGGGTGAGCTCAACTAGCCCAGTAAGAAAATATTATGACTAAGATAATATACAACAAATTATCATTAGTCTTCAACAGGGAAAAATCTGATAAAATATAATAAACAACAAGTTTTAGAATCAACAACTGCAGCGGAATAAGCAATCCAATAGAAAGAGTCAAGTAGAGAAAAGAATTTTACTATCTTCTAAGATTTAAAAGTTCATCATCAATATTTTATCCCTGTAACATCAATCAATATACATCTTGAATCAAATATTCATCTTTCCACTTCAGGCCAAAGATATTCATTTGTATCACCAGTTGGTCATGTTCATCTCAATACATGTTCATCTTTGCACTACGGGCCAAAGATATTCATTAGGTAATCATTCATCTTTGCACTACAGGCCAAAGATATTCATCAGTTAATCATTCATCTTTGCACTACAGGCCAAAGATATTCAGTAATATCATCATTTAGGATTGAGGATGATGAAAAATATATTCATGAAAACGAATCCAGTGAGACGGAAGGACAAATATTAAGGATTCGTATAACAGTTTATCCAAGATCAATAATACTCCATAATAACCAATTTTGAAGCAAAATTCAATAATAAAGATCAAAACATGGATATAATCAAAGATAGTAACCATAATAGACATCTTGGACAAAAAGACAAAAAATTTCATTTTTCGGTGAATAGTGTCGTATTCGTGAATAGTACAGTACCATATACGTGAATAGTAACCCCGATAAAAAAAGTTCCAAATTTGATAAAAAGTTCGTTATAACATTTCGTATAATGATATTGAAGAAAAATATCTTTAAGAAGATATAACACCACTTACCTCAAAATATCTGTACTTCTGATCGGAATATCGGTATAAGGCTGAAGGAAACTTGCACTGATGAATAGAAACTCACAAAGTATCTAAATACTCACAAAATACACTCAATAATCTAGTGAAAGAAAGAGAGAAAGCTTATGTTTCTGGTGTGATTTTTAATTCTAACTTAGCCCTCTATTTATAGGAAATGTTAGCAGACTTGACCTGCAACCTGATGGCTTTACCTGTTACTATTCCCACCCACCACATTTAAAATAAATTCAGCACAATTCTTCACCAACCACAAGTGAGACCCACTCAATTCTAGAATTTTCCACCAAATGCTAAATTCGGATACTTCAACAATTTCTGAACCAGTCACCTCTTAAAATTCATAACAAATCATACGTTCATTTTTAACGGTTTCAAAATTTGTGGACATATACTCAACTTATATATGTATAACATATCCAAAATTACAACGATCCAACGGTCGGATTAAAAATTATAACTCACGCAATATATCTCAAAAACACTGGTTTAATTTTTTAATACCTTCATTCTGACAAAAATACTGATAAAACACCTCAACATTATCTCTTTCATTTTTAACCACAATAAATATATCCACATAAAATAGATATTTCCTTATCATATTAATCAATAATTAATTATTCACAAATAATATTATAGAATCACATTTATGACAATCAGGCCGTTCCCAGGAAAGAGGGGGTTTTCCAATAAGAATTTCTCCTTACTGGCGCGTAATTAGGTGACCAAACCTCTCTTTGACAAAACTATCTAGACATTGCCAATAATGTTATCTAATAATATTATTCAAATAATATGAATTATTGATCTGATAATGGGAAATACTGTGCAGTGATAATTATTGAAACAACAATAATATAAAATATCAATGCAACAATTATTGAATCAATAAAATAAAATATTGAACAGTAACTACTGTAACAATTATTGAGTAGTGCCTTCTTACGTAAGGATCAATAATTCATCAATACTGTGCATCCACGCGTATTACTGTATTTTAACCACCGGGTATTCCAACAGTGTTAACGGTAACAACTACGCCATTATTTATAAAAACTCAAACTTGTCGTTTTCTTCATCTGACAATTATTCTGTTATGGGGCCCACAAATGACTGCGCCGTCGTACAAATATTCCTCGACAACAAGAATATTCCACGACCAATGAATACTCCCCGACAACAATGATTATTTTCTAACCACTTGCATATTTTGCAAAATTTGCACATTTCACCCATAACCAGAAAATTATATCAAATTAATACCTTATTATTCACAATA
Organism: Panax japonicus; assembly: GCA_020205505.1. Taxonomy (NCBI): domain Eukaryota; kingdom Viridiplantae; phylum Streptophyta; class Magnoliopsida; order Apiales; family Araliaceae; genus Panax; species Panax japonicus. The sequence continues at coordinate 28,708,676 of CM035091.1, read as the reverse complement.
ATAATTAGAGGAAATTTGATTTATTTATAATAAGTTGGGGTCTTACAATTACGGTCATGATTATACCAAATAATCACTGGTCATAATCATACCAAGTCCATCTATGCACTACAGGCCACATATGACTTTCAACATAATATAAACATGAGGATGATGACAATGTCATAATAATTCAATAAAACAAGTTCAAGAATTAAATTATCCAGGAACTAATAACGTCCAAATTGTCAACATGATACTTCTTTGTAGAGTAAAATTCAAGAATGCTCAAAAGAATATTTCCATGAAAAGATACTGTATGAAGCGCAAATATCAAGGATATTTCACTAATTTCATGGAGTATAGAAGTCAAAAATTTAACCAACTGAGTATAATAAAGAATGGAATAACAAAAGAAATCATCATTCATACGGTACTTTGCATAGACAGGTTATTCCAACAGAATAATAAGTAACGGAATCAGGTCAGGCGAAATTCGCACCGACGGGATGTTCTAACAGAATAATAAAGACGGAACCAGGTCCGGCGTAAAACGCACAAACAGGATATTCCAACAGAATAATAATAAAGACGAAACTAGGTCCGGCGTAAAACGCACAGACAGGATATTCCAACAGAATAATAATAAAGATGGAACCAGGTCCGACGTAAAACGCACAGACATGATATTCCAACAGAATAATAAAGAATGGAATATTAGAAGAATTTCACCATGTATGCAGTACTTTGCATAGACATGTTATTCCAACATAATAATAAAGAATAGAATAACAGAAGAATTTCACCAAGTATAGGGTAGCCCGCGTATACAGGTTATTCCAACAAAATAATAAATAATGGAATAACAGAAGTTCTCTTCATGAATACAAAAGAAATAATACCTCTTACGAATACAACAAATAATATCCCTTACCGTAAAAGAAACTGGATATAAGAGTAGAAAGTAGCAGAATACTTTTATTCTTTCTCTCTATAATTTCTCTCTCTGGAGTTTTAGTGAATTTTTAAGAAATAATGAATGAATGAGCTTCTATTTATAGGAGAATAGAAAGGCACTGTGTAAGGATTTCTTCATAGATGAAATAATTCAAAGACTCACGGATGAAAATTTTGATACTACATATTCAAATTGTCAAACCTTCAACCAATCATAACAAAGCAAGACAAAATATAATATATATATATATATATATATATATAAATCCACATGTTATAAACATATATATATATATATATATAATACCAATCACCTCTTTAAAAATAATTCCATCACCCGAATAACTTGCTAGATTTCTTTTCTCCAAATTCATTTTCAACACCCGTGGGCCCCACGTGTTCCCCTTTACCAAAATCCACTCACTCATTCAATATATATATATATATATATATATATATATATATATATATATATATATATATATATATATATATATATACATACACATTTCTTACTTTTCCACCAATATATCCACATCACACACATCCACATCCACACACATCATTCTCACTTCTTTTTCATCATTTTTCACTCACACACACACAACATATACATATATATATATATATATATACACACACACATCACATACTTATATATATTAAATCCCTCCCCTATACGTAACTCCCTCCCACCCCCCATTTCTAAAATCAGTTTTTCAACACATATGGGCCCCACATGTGGGCCACACCTTTAAATAATTTCTACCAATTATTTTGAAAAATAGGTAAATGGGGGTCTATAAAATAAGAAAAACTGAGTAACTTCTCACATAAGTATCAATAATCAATATTGTGTGCTACTATGCAACCACGCGTATTACTGTACTTTTACTACCGAGTAGTTCAACAGTATTAACGGTAAAATTTCCGCCGTTATTTTCAATAAAAATATTTTGTCGTTTTCTCAATCCGACAATAATTCCGCTGTAGGGTTTTCCAATGATTGCGTCGTTGTACGAATATTCCTTGCTAAAACGAATATTCCACGACCAATCGAATATAATACAACAACTTGCATACTTTGCAAAAATTATAAATATTACCCACAACTATAATATTATATCAAACCCACACCATAATATTCAAGAAAATATTTCGAGAAATTTAAATCTTTATTTATAAAATATGGGTCTCACATCAACAGTTCATATTTGCACTACAGGCCAAATATATTAATATCTCAAAGAAATATATAATCATTTCAGAATTTATATAAACAATAATTATAACCATGTTGATCATTTTACCTTTGCACTTAAGATAAAGATATTCAATTATAAATTCAATGATCATGATCATACCAGTCAACAATTTAACTTTGCACTACTGGCCAAAGAGAACCCATAGTCATGATCATACCAAAAATCTACCCATCTTTACACTCAAGTCAAAGAGAAATATCATCATTAGGGTAATAAAAATGTTATATATGATAATAAAAATAATATGATCAACATATAGTTTTAATCTCAAGAGTAATATTCATAAATCAACTATAATTTGGTTAGAAAAAGAAACCAATTTTGTCGTAAATAGTACCCGTGAATAGTAATTCATGAATAGTAACTCGTAAATAGTAATCCCGACATGAAAAAAATAAAAATTCCACAATAAAATCCATACCAATATTTTGGTATAATGATATTGAAAGAGTAATATTTCTTAAGCTTATAAACAATTTATTTTAATTGTTTACACTTTACTAAATAATGCATTTAATCATCCTAAAATGCCAAACTCATAAGATTTCATCTCTAATAATCAAAACTCTCATCAAAATCTTCATATACCTCATATAGGATTCTCAAGCCATAAAATCCTATTTTCTAATTTTCTTACTTCACATAACATATTTAATTCATTTACTCATAACTAGTCCATTTTCATGAAAAATATAAAATCAATTCCAAAAATATTTCTTTTCTAGGATTTAGCAGAATATAGTCCATATTGAACATATATTTTTCTCAGAATTTTTAAAATTCATTCACTATTTTTCATATGGCCAAAATCGCTGAATATTTAGACATTTATCATAAATTGTACTTTTATTCAAAAATTTTGAAATTCACAGACTATACTGATATTATATAGATATACTTCCAATAAAAATTTCATCAATTTTAGAGTTAACCACAATGAGTTATAAGCGGTTACTTTTAAAATAGTCTTTTCTCATAAAATTCATAACTCTTAATCTATGTATCCAAAAATCACCATTTTTGGACACAATCAATAAAACTCATCAAAATATCATTTTAAAGTTTTTCAGAATTTTCTGAAGGTCGGAAGAAGTACGAACTGAAAAACATAACAACACTTAAAATCCATTACCTCAAAAAAACAGTACTTCTGACTTGAATATCGGATATAAGTTGAGCAACACTCAAGATATCTAAATACTAAAAAATATGTTTGATAATATAGAGAAAAAGAAAACTTGTTTCTGGTGTGATTTTCAATTCTAACATAAGCACTTATTTATAGGAAAATGCTAGAACACCATAGGAGACTAAAATAATAAAATATATTATTTTTTTTTCTTCTTTTCTACGCATGCCCACATGTTTGATCAGCCACCAGCCATCTTTGAAAAAAGCTAGCAGCCCACATGTGTTAAAACACAAGTGGATCCCACCCATAAATTAATAAAAAAAAAATTATTTTTCGAAACTTCAATAATTCATAGAAAATAGTCCGGTTATCAGAAAATATGAATTTTATGTCCATTATTCCTGAAATAGAATTCTCTACAACTTTTCAGCTTTGAGTTTTTCCAAATTCCAAACCGAAAATATACAAAATTCACAAACGGATGATTTTTAATACCTCCACACCGACAAAATACTGATAAAACACCTCAGCATTAATTCTTTCATTTTTATCCACATAAAAATAAATATATCCATCATTTATATCCACATCAAATAAATATTTCCTTATCATATGAATCAATAATTAATTATGCACAAATAATATTACAGAATCACATTTATGATAACCAGGCTATTCCTAGGAAAGAGGGGGCTTTCCAATAAGAATTATCCTTACTGGCGCGCAATTAAGTGACCAAACCTCTTCTTGACAGAACTTTCTAGACATTGCCAATAATGCTATCTAATAATATTATTCAAATAATATGAATTATTGATCTGATAATGGAGATACTGTGCAGTGACATTATTGAAACAACAATAATATAAAATATCAACGCAGCAATTATTGAATCAATAAAATAAAATATTGAACAGTAATTATTGTAACAATTATTGAATAGTGTCTTCTTACGTAAGAATCAATAATTCAAAAATACTGTGCAATACCTTGTGCTACTGTACAATAACGCGTATTACTATATTTTAACCACCGATTATTCCAACAGTGTTAACGGTAACAACTACGCTGTTATTTATAAAAACTTAATTTTTATCGTTTTCATCATCCGACAGTTATTCGTTATAGGGCCCACAAATGGCTGCGCCTTCGTACGAATATTCTCCGACAGAAAGAATATTCCACGACTAAACGAATATTCTCTGACAATATGAATATTTTATAACCACTTGTTTATTTTGAAAAATTTGCACATTTCACCCATAACCAAAATATTATATCAAATTAACACCTTATTATTCACAATAATAATTAGAGGAAAATTTAATTTAATTCATTAATAAGTTGGGGTCTTACAATTAACAAGATATTATAAGTTTTCCCTTCTTTTCTGTTTTAAAAATCTCTTTACTGAGCAAAACTTAGGGTCGGCGCTGCGGTGCCGGTTTCATTTCCTTTTCCTGACGCCAAGACGCAACTATACAGAATGAGTTTGCCAAGGATGGCGTTTCGGCGCCCATTTCTTATGCTTAAACGGAGCTGCGGCACCAGGTTAAAACCCTTGAAAAAAAAATTTAAGTTTAAAACCATGATCTTGGCGTCTACTTTACAAAATCATAACTTAGTCGTTTTACTCGGAATTGATCCGTTCACGAGTCATTTTCTAGCTTTCATGGCATACTTTAAATCTTCCCGGACATAAATGTTTTTCGGACATTCTAACTAGGCTTTTAATTAGTTCAAAAATCTTTTGCCGCTCAAATTTTCAACTTTACGTTTTAAATTTTAAAAACTTCTTAACTTCCTCATCTGAAGTCGGAATGAGTCCGTTCTTGATCCCACGACTCTATTTTAGTCGTGCCTACGTTTCCCCCATAACATATTCATTATTTTAGATCATTGATTATTGCCAGTAATTTGTTCATAGTTCGTTTTAAACTATATTTCCAATATTAGCATATTTTATTTAAAATTTTGTCATAATTTTGTTATATCTCATTTTTAATCCGTTCCACTTGAAAACAATCATATATTTTAATTGAGCACAACATCATCCCTTCGAATTTCATTATCTAAGCTACGAATTACAAATCAAATGGCTTGCTTACACGTTTTTATTTATTCTTTATTTTTAACCATTGTTTCTCATCTTATATAAATTAATAGTGATTTATAACCACTAATTCATCTTTTCTATGCTACAAAACTTTAAATAATTAAAAGAGTTGAGTTTTCGTTCTTATCTCTTTGGAATCTTTATTTTCTGAGTTTACTGACGACTTCGATAGCGTTTCCTCACCTTTTTTAGAACAAAACCCGAGCTCACTTCCTCTCGTATATAATCTAGTGTTTCTCTTTAAACACTTGTGAATTGGTGAGGAAAAATGAGAAAGGAAGCTTGCTATTTATAAGGGTTTAATAGTGAGGGTATTTTAGTATTTTCCCTAGCTTTTGTTGGATAATTATCATTTCCTTCCACCTGCATATAATTGCTGACACAAAATTTCATTTAGCCCCCAATGCATATAATTGCTGACATGGTGAATTACATTTAGCGCTCTTGCTCATATAATTGGTGGTATGGTCATATAATTGATGTCTTTTTAGCTTTATTCTTGTGTTATTATTCCGATTTTATCTTTCATTCACTTCCCGGGATTCATTACGCAGTCAAAAAATTTCGTTTTTCGTTCTTAAAATTTTATTTCACTTTCCTCATTATATTAACATTGGCATATTCTTCGAATAATTAAAATAAACGTTTTTACGCTACCGAATGAACAATAATTTTTCGGCTTTTTCTTTTGGAATTTTTTTATTTTCCAATACGATCCTAAAACTAGTAAATTCTATTACAAATTTCCGTTCCACCTCAAAAATTCGCATGTTAACATATCTCAACAGGGCAAAAATAATTAAATCTTATTTTATTCAAAAATACTTACTTTTTTAAACTAAGTAAAATTTTCCTGGTCGTCACATGAACTATTCCTCGGCGGCTCAAGCCGTCAAAGTTTTGGTGTGATTTCGTTTTTGTGCAAGATTTGATGCGCTTTGGTGATTGAGGCACGTACACGAATCTTGACGTTAACAATTAGTTACGTGGATACTTAGTGATAATCTTTTTAAAGAGATGTGTAATAAGTGAAGTATTTTATAATTTCAACCAATTATAGGTATTGATAAAATTCATAATTATAATTCAGTATAAATTTGTCGCAATACAAAGTAGAAACCAAAGTTTAATATAATCATGCGACTATTAAACACACAATTATGTGGGGTAGAAGGGAGACAAGCCAAGTAATTGCTGAGCCTATTTTTTTTATTTTTTAGCGAGTATAAGAACTTAATTAATTGGACCATGGTTAACAAAACGGTCCTTTACACTAATATACAACAATTAGAAAGTAATTACAAAACTAAAACATACAAAACATAATTACAGAAATAAAACATACACAATATACGTGCTAAAATCACGTGTCATTAACTCCTATACGTCAGTTACAGAATTTCATCTTTTCAATTAACCGCCCCAAAATCATGTAACTTTGAAATCGGAACACATATCAACGACGGAGAAGATGCAGAAATCTGTCTCGCTTATCAAATCGGAGAAGACGAATCACTTTGTCACGACGCAATTTTGAAATCGGAAATAGCATACAGCATCAAAAACTTCTTCCCGTTCAGTAACCGTAATCTTCTGGCGCGACACAACTCTGAGATCGGAGAAGACGGAACTTTTCGTCGCGACGGCACACTAAGATCACAAAATAGCATACAAAATCAACAGCAACTTCAAGTTCAGTAACCAAAAACAATCGAACTACCGTGATTGTTGAAGTTCAGTAACAAAATCGCAGCAACTTTGATAAAAATATGAATACTGAGGTAAGTGATTCATATGCATATAGTTACCTCTGTTTTCTACGAATTCCTATATTGATAACCTTTCTTAAGTTTTTCACGTTTAAAATGGTTACTACAAATACTGTGTAGCATTATATGGTTACTGATTAATGCTGACTTGGTTACTGTGTAATATTATATTGCTGACTTAGTTACTGTGTAAAATTATCTAGTGACTAATGCTGACTTAATTGGTTACTGACCAATGCTGAATTGGTTACTGACTAATGCTGAATTGGTTACTGACTAATGCAAACTTAATTACTGCAGAGATTAATTGGTTACTGTAATATTAGTTGCTGAAGCATATTACTGTATAATGTTGTCAAATTTTGATTGTCGGATTTTGGCATTTTCGAAGCCTAATTTCATTGGAAACGGGTCAACGATCAAAAGTCACAAGCTTTGATGGTGAACTGCATGGTTTTTTGGTCAAATTCCATCATTTAGGCCTTCAAAACTACATGTAAAAATTTGGTTTGTTTTCTAGTTACTAAGATTATATAGTTTGGTTACTATCTAATATTGATTTAGTTACTTTATAATGTTTATTCAGATGTCAGACAATGGAGACTGACAGTAACCAATACAACAAATTTAATTGTTTACAGGAATATATAATTGTTTAATGTTAGTAACCATTAACCATATGGTTGGTAACATTTTTGATGGTGTACAGTAACCAAATTTGATGTTGATTAACAAAGTCAGTATATTGACTGTTTTGATAACAAAGTCAGTATACTGACTGTGTAACATTATAGTTTCTGATGTTGTCGTAGTTGCTGACTAATACTGTCTTGGTTACTGCATAATATTACTAATTAATGCTGACTTGGTTACTGACTAATGCTAACTTGGTTACTGCATAATATTACTAATTAATGTTGACTTGGTTACTGACTAATGCTGATTTGGTTACTAAGTAATATTATATTAGTTACTGACTAATGCTGACTTGTTTACTGTGTAACACTATAATGGTTATTGATTAATTCTGAATTGGTTACTGTATAAAATTATAATCTTGACTTGGTTACTATATAAAAATATTATTTAGTGGCGAATGCTGACTTGGTTATTGACTAATGCAAACTTAATTACTGCAGTGATTAATTGGTTACTGTATTATTGGTTGTTGAAGCATATTAATGTACACTTCTACTTATATTTTTTATATTAATGGTTACTTGTTAGCCAAATTGGTTATATTCTTACAAAAGTATGCCTTTAGTTGGTAACAAACAAATTATACTGGTTGTTTTTTAGTGTAAAATGCAATGAAAAATGTGTTTATGTTCTGGTTAGTAAATAGACATATGTTGGTTACTGTCTAATCTAAATTTGGTTAATGTCTAATGTTGTTATGATTACTGTATAATATTAGTGTGTTTTATACTGGATTGTTTTATATTGATGATTACTTATTGACTACATTGCTTAACTTCGTACAAATATTAGTCTTTAGGTGGTAACAAATTGATGCGGTCGAAGAGCATGCGTGTCAATTTATGTAAAGATTTGATCCAGTGAGAATTTGGTAATTTTTGTCAAGTTTGGAGTGTCTGATTTTGGCATTTTCGGAGCCTAATTTCATTGAAAACGGGTCAATGATCAAAAGTCACAAGCTTTGCTGGTGAACTGCAGGGTTTTTTGATCAAATTCCATCATTTAGGCCTTCAAAATTGCATGTAAAAATGTGGTTTCAATTCTGGTTACTAAGATTATGTAATTTGGTTACTGTCTAATATTGATTTGGTTACTTTACAATGTTTATTCAGTTGTTAGACAATAGAGACTGACAGTAACCAATACAATAAATTTAATTATTTACAGGAATATATAATTATTTACAGTTAGTAACCATTAACCACATAGTTGGTAACATTTTTTATGATGTACAGTAACCAAAATTGATGTTGATTAATATTTTAATTTTTGATTCCATCATGAGTTGTCAATATAAAGTCAACATATACATTAAACAATTGGTAATTGTTCTGAAATATTTTTATATAAATTGTTACCCATTTAAAATAAAATGGTTACCTCTATATTCATATTTAGTTACCAACTGGCATGGACCATTTCGAAATAACTTTATTACTACATAATTTAAAAGTATCCATCAGCTAGATAAATGTGAACCCTCACATTTACATTAAGCACTTGATAACTGTTCTAATATAAGTTTTTAATTATTTGGTTTCTAACAAAAATTAAAATGGTTACCCTTATATGCAGGTTTGGATACCAACTGCACATCTCAAACTATTTTTATTTTAATATGAGATCTATAAATGACTATCATATATATAAATGGGAACTCTTAATTGGAGTTTCTTATTCCATCATGATGACAGGGTATAAATAAAATATATACATTTAACACTTTATAACAGTCCTCATACAAACTTATAATTATAATATAACAGTAACCACATAATTATATGATAGTAACCAAAACAGGTTTTAATGGTAACCAAAACAGAAACATTATGTAATGAAACCTAGTTTAGGCGATTCATGTTTACTAAACAATTACATATTAACTAGAATAAAAAATAAAAATAACCAAAATCCCACATTGAGGACACAATGATAGTAGCCAAACCATAAGATAACAATAACCAAAACATAATAAAGAAGTAACCAAATAGTTATATAAAAGTAATCATAACATGTTTTAATGGTAAACAAAATAGAAACAACATGTATATCAAACCCAGTTTAGGCAACCTATGTATACTCTCACATGTACATTTAACATTTGATATATGTCATGATACAAGCTTGTAACTATCTGGTTACTACCAAAAAATAAAATGGTTACCCTTCTATGCATGTTTAGTTACTAACTACACCTTTCAAACAATATATCAGACACAACTTAGAAGTAACAAATACGAACCAACAAACAATGTCAAATAATTGATAATATAATCAAATATGTAATCCCATTTACATAAGCTCCAATAAACATTACATACTTACTAACCATAACAAATGGTTATGGATATCCAACAAAAACCAAAGTACGAAACACAATTCAGAAGGACAAGACAACAACAACCGAACTAATCAAAATCTGTTACAAATCTTCCTGAAACTTTAGCTTTTTGGCTGCTGCTACTTTCTTCTTCATGACTGCTTTCATTTTCTAGAAAAGACTTCTGCATTATGTATGAACCCGTGGGAGGAATAGAAATACCTTGGGATTAGTGAATAGAGAACCCATTAACCATAGGTATCATATCATAATATAACATTAATCATACCATAATAAAGCATTGACCAAAAAATTATTTTATATAATCTAATTGTAACCAAAATATAAACAACATATAGTACAAACCATTTTATGTAGTAAACAAACAGTTATATATAATATTAACCAAAACATAATTTAATTTAAAGGTCACCAAAATAAAAACATGTATACCAAAAAATATACTAAAGAAGTAACCAAACAGTTATGTGATGGTAACCAAACCATGTTTTAATGGTAACCAACACATAAAAAACATGTAGACCAAACCCAGTTTAGTCAAACAATGTATACTAAGCAAATACATTGTAACAAAAACAACATATACAAGTAACCAAAAACTCAATTGAAGGAAAAAGAATGGTATCCAAATCATAAGCTAAAAGTAACAAAAAATATACACATGAAGTAACCAAACAGTTATATGTTAGTAACCAAAACATATATTAATGGTAACCAATACATAAACAAAATATAGACCAAATATAGTTTAGTCAACCCATATATATTAAGCAAATACATGGTAACCAGAACAACAAAAAATAGTAACCAGAGTCCCAACTCAAGAAAATAAAAATGGAATCCAAATGAGAAACTAATAGTAACCAAAAACATACTAAAGAAGTAACCAAATATTTATATGATAGTAACCAAAACATGTAAAAATGGTAACCAATACATAAACAACATGTACACCAAAATCAGTTTAGTCAACTATGTATACTAAGCAAATACATGGTAACCATAACAACATAAAAAGTAACCAAAATACCAAATCAAGGTAACAAAATTGGTATCCGAATCACAATCTAACAGTAACCAAAACATAATGTAGAAGTAACCAAACAGTTATATGATAATATCTATTTTTTATTGCTTGATGTAGCTACAACGTAAACATTACATCAAGCCCCCAAAAATTGGTCTTGTGTCAGTATATGATGCAGAAGTAAAATAGAAAAATGAAGATGAGACAATCATGATCATTCAAAAGCAGACTATATATGTTAAGAGCCTAAAAAATTTGAAAATCATTATCCACTTTAGCAAATATTATGCTGTTAAATGATGTCAATCACAAATAACCTAGTCACGGAGATAAAGAAAAATTCATTCAATAAAAAAATTAACATAAACAAAATGTCGTCAGAAGTATAGACTCATAGTATGACAACTTCACTTCAACCATATACATTCCAAAGCAAGAACTCCATCGTCTGAAGAAGTAGATTCAGTCCGCTTACGACGAGTGGCTTCAAGAGGAGAGAGAGAAGTAGTAATGGCGGAGAGAGAGAAACCGAACGAGAGTTAAGGGCGGAGAGAGAGAGAGAGACCGAACGAGAAATGAATGTTTGAGGAAGATGAAAACTAATTTACCATGTCAACCCATTAATACTAATCCCTTAATTTAAGGACTCCTAATTGTATTAGTATTATAAATAAATATGATAAAATGTCATATTTTTGTAATTATTTTATGGATGTATGATTATTGTAATTATTTTTAAAAATGTACTATAATATGTAATTAACCCTTAACAAAATATGCATGAGATAATATGTATCGATCCATATTTGTAAATGACAATCAAGGGGCTTATATTCTTCATGCCATGCTTAAGATTATTTTCAGGACTTGTTCCATTAATTCCATTGGTGGGTACTACTTGGATGTGTTTTTTTAAGGAAATGTTATGTTTTGCTGACTGATTTATGACATGTCATGTCCAGCAGCTTAATCTTATTCTTATCAAACATGACACATGTTTGCTTTTATTACTCCACTTCCATCCTCCCCCAAATCCAAAATAAGTTGTACTACTAGTTAAGCACTTATAAGAATAATTACATCCATTATCAACAAATTCAACTAAAACTCTCATAATTAATTGGAGCTACCTAATAATTCATTCCCTCCGACAGCTTCTAATGTTTGATAAAAAAAAATCTCAATATTTATTTAAGTTTTGCTAGTCTTAAAATGTAGAAACAATAATAATAAAAAAGAGAGAATAATATTGTATTAAAATATTTATAAGAATAATAATAATAACAATAATAATATTGATTAATAACTCATAAAAATTACGTTAAAAAAGAAACAAAGCTGATGGATATTGAAGGTTATGATTCCTTTTTAATGTTGGAATGCATGGTGATTCTTATGATACAATGTTTGTAAAATCTTAAATTTTACGAATAAAGATTTAATTTTCTCGAAATATTTTTTTAATATTATGGTGTGAATTTGAGATAATATTATAGTTGTGGGTAGTATTTATAAATTTTATAAAGTATGCAAGTTGTTATATAATATTCGATTGGTCGGGGAATATTCTTTTTGTCGGTGAATATCCGTACGACGACATAATCATTGGTTAACCCCACAACAGAATTATTGTCGGATTGAGAAAACGATAAAAGTATTTTATTGAAAATAACGGCAGAAGTTTTACCGTTAATACTGTTGAACTACTCGATAGTAAAAGTACAGTAATACGTGTGGTTGCATAGTAGCACACGATATTGATTATTGATGCTTACGCGAGAAGACACTCAGTTATACTCAATTATTGCTATAATAATTGTTGCATCATATCTCTCATATTATTGATTCGATTATTGTCACAGTATCATCTGCATTATATGATATATTATTAAGTCAATAATTGATATGACAAAGTTATTCATATTATTAAATTACAATATTTATAATGTCTAAAAGTTCTGACAAGGGAGATTTGGTCACCTAATTGAGCGCCAATAGGGAGAAATCCTTATTAAAAAGTTTACTCTTTCTTGGGAACGACCTGGTTGATAAATATTATGAGTTATAATATTAATGATGAATGTTATTAATATTGAAGTTGTGCTAGGAGATGAATTTGGAGACGTAGACGTGATATTTGAGTCCGGAGCGATAAAATTAGTAAAAATAGACTATAACACAAAATTTATCGATTTTTACTATTTGGTCAAAAAGTCAACTGAAGTCAACAATTGACTTTTTAGGGAAAAGTCAAACTTTAAAATTTCAAATTTTATATTTTTGATAAAAATAATTTCATTATATTGGAATATTTGTGTTAGTAAAAATCGACATTTATTTCGATAAAAATTGATGTCTGGAGGTTATTTTGACCAATCGGATATTTAACTGGATAAATGAGCAATTGATTGCTATTATTTCACATGATTATAATTATTTATTCACATGTATATACTATTGTTTAACATTCTTGTTACTATTAGGGGAGTTGGTGTAAGATTGATAATACTTACATGACTAAGTTAAAAATAGAAGTATAGATGGAGGTACTATACTGTAATTCGTATTTTCACATGTCTAGAACTATTGATTCACATGATTTACTATTGATTCACATTATTTACTATTAGGGGAGGTGGTGTAAGTTTGATAATACTTGCAGGACTAAATTAAAAATGAAAGAAAAGTTGGAGGTATTGTTCTGTAATTTTTCGAATCCCAAAATGTTCAATTATCGAAACTATATTTTTCTATAAATAGAAGCTCATTCTTCCTTCATTTCTCACCAATTCACTAAAGCTATAGAGCACTTATTTTAGAGAGAAATTATAGAGAGCAGATATAGAGAGAAAATCTATAGAAGAAGAGAAGCCTGCTACTTCACTACTCCTATATCCAGTTTCTTTTACGGTAAAGGGTGTTATTTCTTTTGTATTCAAGAAGAGAACTTCTGTTATTCCATTCTTTATTATTCTATTGGAATAACCTGTATACGCGGGCTACCCTATACTTGGTGACATTCTTCTATTATTCTGCCTTTATTATTTTGTTAGAATATCCTGTCTGTGCGTTTTACGCCGGACCTGATTCCATCTTTATTATTCTGTTGAAATATCCTGTCTATGCGTTTACGCCGAACCTAATTCCATCTTTATTATTGTTCTGTTGGAATATCCTGTATGTGCGTTTACGCCGGACCTAGTTCCGTCTTTATTATTCTGTTGGAACAATCTGTCGGTGCGAATTTTACCTGGCCTGGTTCCGTTGCTTATTATTCTATTGGAATAACCTGTCTATGTGAAGTACCGCATGCATGATGATTTCTTTTGTTATTCCATTTGTTATTATACTCAGTTGGTTAAATTTTTGACTTCTATACTCCATGAAATTAGTGAAATATCCTTGATATTTACGCTTCATCCAGTATCTTTTCATGGAAATATTCTTCTGAGTATTCTTGAATTTTACTTTACAAAGCAGTATCATGTTGACAATTTGAACGTTATCAGTTCCTGGATAAACTAATTCTTGAACTTGTTTTTATTAAATTCTTATATCATTGTCATCATCCTAATGTTTATATTATGTTGAAAGTCATTTGTGGCCTGTAGTGCACAGATGGACTTGATATAATTATGACCAGGGATTATTCGGTATAATCATAACCGTAATATCATAAATGATGTGGAAAAAGTCCTCATTGGCTCGTAGTGCATTGATGGACAGTTTTTGGTATGATTATGGCTATGGATTCTCTTTGGCCGTAGTGCAAATATGAATTGTTTTATGGCATGATCAGGACCGTTGATGAAAACGTGATTATCTTAAGCCGTAGTGCATGGATAATTCGTGGTCGTGATACTAAAGAATATCTTTGGTCGTAGTACAGGGGTGAGTCGATGATGTGGATTATTTATTAAGCTAAGTCTCAGCGATAAAAGTGATGAAAAACATTTTAAATCATAGAAGATAGTATATTGTATTCTCTACTTGACTCTTCTAATGGATTGCTTGTTCCGCTGCAGTTAAACTTGATGTTTGTTATATTTTATCAATTTAACACTGTTAAAGGCTAACGATAAATTATTCTGCATTATCTTAGTCTTAATATTTCTTACTGGGCTAGTTGAGCTCACCCTTTCTTTCACTGTTCTCTTCAGGAAATGAGAACGTAGCTGGGACTAGTCGGGAAACAGAGTGATGGTCCTAGATGGTGCATTAGTAGTCCTCACTATTCTGTGAAATAGTGTGATAATAAATGTAATGAGGACTCCATTGAGTTTGTATACTCTCTAGATGACAGTATTTGTATTAAAACTCACAGCCTATGTTTTGTCGTATTTTACACGACTGTTGTATTATTAAGTTGTATTTGAATTTTGTACCATGTATCTGGCGACTCAAGATGAGTGATGTATACCCTATTTTGGGAGCGTCACAATGTTGAATTAATATATTTTTTTCATTAATGTTTTTATAATTTATCTTATCAACCAAATACATTTATACTGTTTTAACTTAATTTTTAACTTATAAGTTAAATTAGTGTCAAACAAATTTTTTTGCAAGTCACAACTGAAATTCACTTTAAATTTTAACTTAGAAATCATTTTAAAGTCATTACCGAAATTTAAAGTAGATTGGAGGTTACATCTCAGACAATTAATTAAGTAATAGACATAGTCTAATACGGAAGATCGAACAGTACTCATATTTAAATGTTTAAAATAGTTAATTAAAAGTACTACGTATACGTACTGTTCCAATAATAAACCTACTCGGAAATCGGACGGGTCATTATATAATTTAAAACCTCGTAAAATTACCAAAATCAGAAACTATAAAATAAAAATGGATGTTTTAGAGGATTATGAGATTCATTGATTGATTTATTTGTTTTAATTTAAATGTTTCTCATGCAAGTTCCATGGTCGTCCATCAGGGATGGTGCAATACCTCAATCAATATAATAATAATAATTTTTATTTGTACTATGTTATATTATATCTCTATTAAATATAAAAAATTTAAAGGTATTTTTGTTAATCTTATAAGTTATATCAACTACAGTTCTCAAAAATTGAAGAAATTAAACTCGTATGTATTAAAAAAATTATATATATAAAAAGAAAGTGAAGAATTTATATTAATTATTTTTTGTAGAATTTTATTTTACACGTACAAAGTGATGGTGTTAAGCTACATTGTAATGACAAATTAGTTTTACCAAAATAAAGGAAATAAAAAAAGTGAAAGAGTTCTTATATCTTTTATATATATATATATATATATATATATATATATATATATATATATATATATATATATATATATATATATATATATATATATATAAAACGTATGAGTATGTTGATAAGTAATATTAATTATATGTATTTTTTGTAGTGAATACGTATAAATAGTATAGAAAAAAAATGCAATTACACAAATTAAAAAATGTGAATAATTAATTTTTTTTATTCAATATATACTATTAAAGTTGTGAAGTTACATATTAATGAAGTTGAAAGTTGTTAAAGGATTAATTTTGGGTTATGCTACCTAATAAAAAAGGGGAAAGGAAGAGAAATAATTAATATGATAGTGACAGAAAATGGATGGAATGAAAAATAAAAGTTCAATGAATAATTTATTAATACAAATTCAATAAATAATAAATGTATTTCAATTGAGGAGTGGAATATAACTTGTTGGCTTATTATATACTCCATATCCGTCCTTTAATATAAGACATTTTAGACAAATATTTTTGTCCCTTAATATAATATAAGATATTTTAGAATTTTAAGTAAACATTAATTGCTTAGTTTCCAATATTATCTCAAGTATTAAATATATAACTTTGGTTCTCTCACTATTTTTCGTCTAATAAATAACAATTTCTTTTTTTAATATAATTAATATTATATTTAATGTTATGTAATTATTTCTTTAATACTTATGTAGTTATTACTTAGAAATATACTTAATTCATTTGCATATGCATTGATACCGTCGTGTTTTGAGAATCTGAGTCTTATACGTTTTTTGATTAATATTAAAAATATATATCTTGTGTATGTTTTATTGTTTACAATTTTAAAAAATAGATTTTAACAAAACGTTGTGTGATGTTTCTTACATCAAATATTTGATGTATAATTCAATTAAATAAACGAAAATCTTTAAGCAATAAATGAAAATAAAAAATCAAATAAATATAACATTATATTGAATAGCAAGTTAAATAATTTTCATGATTAAATAAACGAAAATCTTTATTAACTATTTTCAAAACTTCTTAGGAGGGGACGAGGGGTATTTTTTTGCCACTGCAGTAATTTTGAAAACAACATTTCAATATGTCCTTCAAATTAAAAACATATAAAAAACATACTGGAAGAACATATATACATATATATATATATATATATACAGACAGATCAAGAGTAGACCTCTTAAGTAGTAGAACTCTCTTAAATAATAGAATTTTATCAAAACGACGTAGTTTTGACAAGACGCGGTGGCTTTTTTGTAAATACCATGCCACCGCGTCTTATCAAAACTACGTCGTTTTGATAAAATTCTATTATTTAAGGCATTCTGCTATTTAAGAATTCTACTCTCGATCATTTCTGTGTATATATATATATACATATATATATATATATATATATATATATATGGGTCTCCATCCACAGCAACCGGTTGTTGGGGAGTAACCTTTTTTTTCCAGCCGCTACAGCTTGTACCGGCCACTTAGAATTTTTTTTTTTATAAGCCGCTACAAGCTGTAGCGGCTGGGAAAAAATAGGTTGCTCCCAACAACCGGTTGCTGTGGATGGAATCCCTATATATATATATATATACTGATGTTGGAAAATGATGGATTCTTTTTATCAACTTTTCAATTCACAAACTAAACATTGTCATAAATATACACTTCCAGAAAAGACATGCAGAGAATAATACCAGTGGCATATTTCCGATTGTAACCAAGAGTTGAATTGGCTAAATACGTACTACTCCCTCCATTATTTTTTATTTATGTCTTTTTCAAGTGTAAAATTTGTTTTTTTATTTATTGTTTGTAAATTTTAAAATATGAATATTAATGACTTAGTTTATCATATTATTAATTTATTTGACATTCATCTTTTTCAATAAATTTTGATAGATAATATTTAATCAATTATTACAAAACATTAATCGTATTTTTTATTTTTTTTTGCAGTTTTCTCCGAAAACGTCAATTATTTACACCCACTTAATTAAATAATTTAAGGAAATTAATTTCATCAAATATAAATTTAATTAATATGCACTTGCTATATATGAGATTAATTAAAAAATGGAAATTGATATTTCCATATATGTTATTAACAGTAGCATCCATTCTATATCAAAGCGACTGAATTATATTTTACTACTAAGTCACTATCATTTTATTATTTGTTAAATGTGTGTCCAATATAAAATCTAGTTAGTAATATACATATACTCTATCCTTCTTATTAAAATACTCCCTTCCGACAAGCTCGCGATAAATGTTTTTTTTAAAAAATAAATTCAAACATATTAAGAGAGATTATAAATTTACTAAAGTACTCTTAATTACCAATATTTTAAAACTTTCTTTAATTAAATACTACTATAATTACTTTATAGAAAGTATAATTAATATCCATCACTCTCTTTCCTTTCTCCCGCCTGGATTATTCCTAATTTTTCTCTTCTTTCCTTTCTTAGTTACAGTAAAGAAGAGAACAACTTATAAAGTTTATGTCCATACTAATTATATATATATATATATATATATATTTGAAAATTACTTTCTTTTTTTACGAAAAGAAATAATATTTTTACAAGATCTCACACATATTTAAATGTGTGCTTTACTACTATTAATGTGAATAAATTATTGTGAAAATATCAATTCTTTATTTTTTTTTATATTTCGTATTTTAACAATAATAATTTAGAATGTGTGAAATTAGAAATTAAATAAAGGGTTACTGGAAAGATTTGGTAAATTAAGTTAATAAAATTAAGTTCACATTTTTACAGAAATAGCATCAGCTAAGTAACTATTTAATTTTATTTAAAATGAGGACAGTGTATTACACTAATGACGTATTAAATTTAGAATATATTTTAACATCGCTCAGCTCATGTATACACAAATTTTAATTCTTATCTCGTGTACCACAGCTCAGCAAAATGGTAATTTGGATTACACGGTCACGTACCATGTAAATAATTAATAATAACAATCAAATAATAGATAAAAAAATAAATCCGAGCCTCCTCCACATGATCAACTTGATTCCAAACCTGTATCCCTTCAAACCCTTCTCAAATCTCAAACTCCACCCCCACTAATTCTCCTCACCTCCATTATTTCTCAAATCTCTTTCTCTCTCTCTCTATATATATATATCTATATCTATATATATACACACATAAGAATACAAGTTTGGACATAGCGCCATGGCTGGTCCAAACTCAAATCCACAACATGATCAATACTACACCCCTACCACCAAGCCCAATAACAGCTACAACCCTCCACCCTTTTGGAAAAAACCCCAACTTTTTCCATTACTTCTCATCACTCTACTCTGTTCTCTCTCTTACATCCTCGGTGCATGGCAACGTAACGGCGGCGCCACCACCATCACCACAACTACCGCCGCCAACAACAACCTCGGCCCCACAATCCACTGCAGCAACAAAAACACCACCTCCAGTTCCCTAGATTTCACCACCCACCACTCAGCCGAAGAAAGCACCGCCGTCACGAATTCCAAAGAAACCACTATAACTAATTACCCGCCGTGTGGCGTCAGGTACAACGAGTACACGCCGTGTCAAGACGCCAAAAGATCGTTAAAATTCAGCAGAGACCGTTTGATATACAGGGAGAGACATTGCCCGGAGACTTCGGAACTTCTGAAATGCCGTGTGCCGGCGCCGTACGGCTACAAAAACCCCTTCAAGTGGCCGCTGAGCAGGGATCTGGTGTGGTACGCGAATGTGCCGCACAAGGAATTGACGGTGGAGAAAGCGGTTCAGAATTGGATTCGGTTCGAAGGTGACCGGTTCAGGTTCCCCGGTGGTGGAACCATGTTCCCCAATGGTGCTGACGCGTACATTGATGATATTGGGGAGTTGATCAATCTGAAAGATGGTTCCATTCGGACCGCCATTGACACTGGTTGTGGGGTAAGCTCAAGCGTTTTCCTTAATTTTCGTTATTATTTATATTGAGTATTTAAGGAATTTGGGCCCCTTTTTGGTAATTGAATCCATTTAGCAACATTACCGGGATTAATTATTTTAATTCTCAATTTGATTGGACCCAAAAAGATTATGGATTTTTCGAGGGTACATATTTGAACAGTTTTCGTGCATTAAAAGTTTGTAAAGGAAAATAATTAATGTACATTATTATCATAAATACTCGCGCGTAAGGTGCAAAATTATTAATTTTGGGTGTACGTACATACACTTTGTTTTTTCAAGTGAACCAACTCACTTAATTTGGGTCTCTTTGATCCAGTAGTATCATAAATATATTAAATTTGACTTTTAAAAATAAATATGTACTCTTAATTAATTATTTTTAAATATTAAAGTAAGATATAAACAAATATGTTTAGTTGTGATTAGTTAATATAGCCATTAATTGGCCCACTCACTATGTATCCGTCCCTTAATATAAGACGTTTTAGAGGAAAAAAATTTCCCTTAATATATGACGTTTTAGATTTCCCTTAATTACTCGGTTTACAATATTACTCCAAGTAGTAATAACTTTGGTCCTCTCACTATTTTTTTTTCCCAATAAATAACAATCTCTTTTTTAAATATAAAGGTAATATAGACATTTGATATTATATTTAATACTATATAATTATTTTTTTAATACTTGTACACAACTCTAAAAAAATCTTATATTAAGGGACAGAGGGAGTAAACCATTAATTAATTACAGCTAATTTAACATAACATTATTTGATTGTATTTTTGATACACATTATCCAGAGCATATATACCCATAGCCAAAATTACTAAAACCTCAAATCATAAACATTAACCTAAAGAATCTACCTAACATAACAATATGACAACAATAAACAACATAAGACATAAAATAAATACTACACATAACATAAAGACAGAGAATGGGAAATGAGCCGAGAGATTGGTTGGTGACTGGTGGGTGGGCCAGTCCTAACAAATTAAAAGACATGAGCTTTGGACATTTTGGTGGAATCCAATCCAATTCAATTCATTCTTTTCTTTTTTATTTTCCCAAACATGCACATATGTCCAAAAACACAAATATAGAAAAACCATGCAGACCTCCTACGTAAGTAGTAAGACGCATGCCCCCCCGTTTGCAGTTTAACTATTTCTTCACGACAATATGCATTAAGTTAAGTTTCTGTCAAACTCTATGAATCATCATATTCTGGGGTAATAATAATTAAGGCTGTAAATTATTTCATCAAAATTGATATTATGAAATAATTTGATTTTAGTAGAGACAACTATAACTGTTGTTTTAAACTAGTTTAAAAGTACTACGTACTAATTTTAAATGTTAAATGAATTTGTACCAAATTAAAATTTTAAGATTTCGCATGTAACTCAAAATTTGTAAAATTCAATTGCAAACTGGGGAGATGATGAGTAGCTAGACATGTTTGATGACTAACCATTCATGTTTTTGATCGATTAATTAATTTGTATTTAATTATATATATTATGGCAAATTAATGTATTTCAGGTTGCAAGTTGGGGAGCTTATCTTATGTCTAGGGATATCCTTCCTCTGTCCTTTGCGCCAAGGGATACACATGAAGCTCAGGTACAATTCGCCCTCGAGCGAGGAGTTCCTGCTTTGATCGGAGTTCTTGCTTCCACCAGGCTTCCTTACCCTTCCCGAGCTTTTGACATGGCACATTGCTCACGCTGCCTCATTCCTTGGGGCCAGGAGGGTAATTTCACTTCCCTAACCCAAGTGCAAACATTAATTTTTAACAATCAATGAGCTTTTCTTGTTCAAATTTAATTTCATTGTATAATTTATAGAGGTTGGTACATATATAAGTAGTATATTTATCTTGGAGAATTTTAATACAATGTTTATTAAGAGTCAAAAGTTGAGACGGGCCGAAACATGTAAAGACATAAACAATATGTGTGGTGTGGATTCGTGTGATCCCAAAGTTTAGTACTGATTAATTCTTGCTATTAGTTCTTTGTTTATACCACGTCTTATGTTATCTCAAAATGTCCCTTAAAATTAATTGTCTTTTGGTGTATTGTGAAATAGATGGTGCCTACTTGATTGAAGTTGATCGAGTTCTTAGACCAGGTGGATTTTGGATTCTCTCCGGCCCGCCCATTAACTGGAAGAGGCACTGGAAAGGATGGGAAAGAACCGAGAAGGATTTGAATGCTGAACAGACTGTTATTGAGAATGTAGCCAAGAGCCTTTGCTGGGAAAAATTTGTGGAAAAGGGTGATATTGCCATTTGGCAAAAGCCCATTAATCATTTCAAGTGCCAAGTCAACAGGAAGATTATCAAAAATCCCCCTTTCTGCCCAGCACAAAATCCCGATGAAGCCTGGTTTGTGCTCCCCCTTTCATGTGTATATATATACACGGTCTGTATGTGTCTCAAATTTAAACTCTTTAATTAATTAAACACGAACGAATAAAATATTTTCAGGTACACAAATATGGAGACTTGCTTAACTCCGTTGCCTGAGGTTTCGGACAATCAACAAGTCTCCGGTGGCGAATTAGCAAAATGGCCAGTGAGATTAAACGCCATACCGCCTAGGATAAGTGAGGGAAGTGTTGAAGGAATTACGGCTGAGGTATTCCAGAAAGATTCAGAACTATGGAAACTCAGAGTTTCTTATTACAAAAATGTCAACAGTCAACTTGGACAAGCTGGAAGATATCGAAATCTTTTAGACATGAATGCACACTTGGGAGGATTTGCCGCTGCACTAATTAAAGATCCATTGTGGGTGATGAATGTTGTTCCTGTTGAGGCTAATATCAATACACTAGGCGTTATTTTTGAACGTGGATTGATTGGAACATATCAAAGCTGGTAAATTAACTAACCAGCTTATCGATCCGTTTAATTGCATTATTAATATTATTAACTGATGCTAGGTAAATAGGTACTTTATCTAGGTAAACTAGAAAGTTTTTATCTAGTTACTTGGGCTTAATTATGCATGGTGTAATTTGTATTGTACGTTTGTAGGTGTGAGGCAATGTCTACTTATCCCAGAACGTATGATCTGCTTCATGCTGATTCGGTTTTTAGTCTCTACAAGGACAGGCATGCAATATTTTATATTTTGTTTTGTTTATATAAATGTAACAAAAAATGTGGTGAAAATTAAATTACGTGACATTGTTTGTTTTTGGCGTTATATACATGCATGCAGGTGTGAAATGGAAGATATTTTGCTAGAAATGGATAGAATTCTAAGGCCGGAAGGAAGTGTAATATTTAGAGACGATGTGGATATTCTGGTGAAGGTGAAAAGAATTGTTGACGGAATGGATTGGGAAAGTCAGATTGTAGACCATGAAGACGGACCCCTAGAGAGGGAGAAGCTTCTCTTTTCAGTGAAGAAGTATTGGACGGCTCCTGCTGGAAGGAACTAATTAATTCTACCATCTTTTCAGCTCTCCCCTGGCCTCTCTCTCTTTCTCCATTGAATTATATATATATATATATATATATATATATATATATATATATATATATATATATATATCTGCATGTTTTCTTGTTACATTAATTTCTTAAGCAATATTTTTACAGGCTTCTTAGTAAATCCTAATTTTGCAAATTTGTTTTGTGATTAGCAACTAATTATGATTTATGAAAATTAATCTAATTAATGGAATGGCGGTTTGGCTTTTGAATGGGAAATTTCTTATGAGAATATAAAATGGAGGGATTAACGTGTTTGACAACTCATGAACCACATAGATCTGGATCCATATATACCACTCCTACCCTATATATATATATAGGAAGTCGTATTTGACTTCGTAGTGTGTGATTATTGTCTGCACGTAATCGTGTTTAATTTAATTGTAAATTAAAAGGCAGTTGCTAATTTATGTCGCCAATATATATATATATATATATATATATATATATATATATATATATATATATATCACAACGGATCCAGTCCGGACGCCCGGACTGGAGTAAAAGACGGAGTCAATTTTTTTTTTGTTTATTTGTTTTTTTTTAAAACAACTAAAAATAATAATTAATATTTTATGGAACTGAAATTTTTCCATAATACAATGTTTGGGGGTGATTTGAATACCTATACTAAAAAATGGTGGTATAGTCTGCACAGACTGTACTACCATGTTTTGTTATACGTACCCAAATCACCCCCAAAACATTTTATTATGAAAAAATTTCAATTCCATAAAATATTAAATATTTTTTTTAGTTGTTTTAAAAAAAAACAAAAAAAAAGTTCGGACGGGATAAAATCCGGGCGTCCGGACTGTAACCGGACTCTCTCTCTCTCTCTCTATATATATATATATATATAAGTTTGAGTTAATTATTAGTAGTACTACTATTATACAACTCGTTCTTAGAACTTATACTATTGCTTGTCATGCTCGCATTACAATAAACGAACGGTGGTGCTGAGAAATCATATTAATTACTCTCCCGTTTTTCTTTTTAAATGATGTTGAGGGAGAACATACATAAATTAGGAAATGTAATTAAAATTTTCAATTTGCATCTTAAATTTTAAGTATAAAATCAATTTACATCCTAAGCTTAATTTGTTTTGAATTTGTTAGAGATATAAATAGATTTATTAAAATATTGTTGTTGTATTTATAAAGTGAATAAAACAATAACAATATATATAGACTACTAGTTGAGTGGTACTTGTTCACCAAGATGAACTTGAAGGCCAAGTATATTAGGTCATCAAGATGACATGTTATATAATTAATAATATCAACACAATTAAACACACTTTATATCTCGATTCCTCGTATGAATTGTATCTATAATGTTCAAGTCTAAAGTAACACCCTTAATTTTGCATTTTCGATGAATATTTAACCAAATCAAATTAAAGTTTAACCAAACAAAATTAATAATTTTGCATTAGAGTGTGCATTTAATTAAAATCAAATTGATTTTAGATTAAAGTTTTGGATATAAATTGAAATTTAGTATATAACCTTTTAAAAACTTATTGGAAGTAAATAAATTAGTATTTAATATTATGAGAGATGTTGTCAATTATTAGTCCAAAAAGGTAGAGCCAATAATAAAAGCTAAATGGCGTCGCCCGGGTTCGAACCGGAGACCTTCAGTGTGTTAGACTGACGTGATAACCAACTACACCACGACACCTGATTGTTGGTTGTGGGTTCAAATGTTTAATAGATTGAAGGGGAAGTAGTAAGTAATTACTGAATAGTCGTGCAATGCAACCTTTGTGATTAGAGCATACCTTCCTCATTCCGCACCAACCGTGCCTCATTAATCCTATAACACCACCTTTCATCTTTGTACAGCATTATTAAAGCCCTCTACTTATGATTATTGGTACCGGTACGTATCACAATCCGCAAAACATCATCATAAGGTTATCAAGTAAGTAAGTAAATAAAATGGGGAGTAGTGTTAATAATAAATTAGTACTAGTGGTGTTGGTGGGTATTGTTGGACTAGTGGTCATGAATCATGTATCAACTGCCATAGACTGCACCACGGCGACGTCCCTCATCTCGCCTTGCTCGTCGTTCATCACTTACGGGTGGCCCGACCCCTTTCCAGAATCCCCATGCTGCAAGGCAATGGCCAGCCTATATAATCTAGCTGACTCTGCAGATGATCGCCAGTCTCTGTGTAGGTGCATAATGGGCCTCATTACCACATACAATCCCAATGCCACTGTTATTGCTAGCTTGCCTGGTGTCTGTGGCGTTTCTCTTGGCTTTACCATTGATCCTACCACAGATTGCACCTAGTAACTAGTACTTGGTAATTTTTCAGATCTTGATTCCGAATGAACTGAACACTCCATTTGGACATCAGATAGAGTTTAGTGAGTTGTAAACTTGTTGGTCCAAAACTCCTCCTAGCTCTATGATTATATTTCTCTCATGTGAAACGTATGGAATTAAATTAGTAGTTGTTAAATAAACAGGTACAGTTTCAACATTATTGGCACTGTATGTTATGATGAGGATCCAAAGCTGCATTTTGTCTTTATGTGAGCAATGAGTATTGGTGTTGCCTGTTGGTGTCATGTCACCAAAAGTACTACTACCCTGTAAATGCACAGTGTACAAACATTATTGCAGAATGGAATGTTTGTCAAATTAATTGATGAAAACTAACTGCAACTTTTACCGAGCTAGCTCAATGTCAGCCTCAGCCAGACATGTATAACAAATCTCCTGTTCATGTGGACTGAATTTTTGAGTCTACAAACAAAAAGATTAGATTTTTCATTTTCTTTAAAATATGATACTCCTCTATCTTTGTAAATAAACTCAATCTATGGAGAAACTGAACTCTGCGTTACAATCAATATATATATATATATATATATATATATATATATATATATATATATATATATACGGTGAGGATCAAGAGCATACTCCTTAAATAGCATACCGCCTTAAATAGCATACTTTTATCAAAACGACGTCGTTTTCATGGGACGCGGTGGCATTTTCATGGGACGCGGTCGTATTTACAAAAATGTCACCGCGTCCCATGAAAACGACGTCGTTTTGATAAAAGTATGCTATTTAAGGCAGTATGCTATTTAAGGAGTATGCTCTTGATCCTCACCGTATATATATATATATGGTGCTAAATGCAATCAACAGCTTGCCAATAGTAGATTAAAGAAGACACAACTCAATTAATAAATACATCCATGTCAACGCATAACTTGGTCTCTATTTGTAATAGAACAAAAATGTCAATGCATTATTGAGACTGGAGTATTATTTTTATAAGCAACATAATCATCTTCCTGCCATTAATTTGTTCGTCAAAAACATTTATACAAGCAAACAATGATTCATAAACAGGACATATTACAAAAAAACAAAAACAAAAATTCACAATTCCTTGGATCAAAGAAGTTCTAATGATGAATTGCTGATAGTGTCCGCCCTGATGCTGATGTTAAGTTAAAATTTGCTGAAGACAAGTTCGCACCATCATATTGGACCTCATCAGCGCCACCATCAATATTTTATTATCTACCGCCATACGTGGAACTATACGTGAAAGGCATTCCAAGTTTATCCGAGCGACCAGAAACTGGATAAGCTGTGGTCCTGAAGCTACCATGCAAAGGCCAACCTCTCTCTGAGCTGGTTTCTTCATCCCAATATCCACGAACAAATCTCTTGGTTGAACCAGGTTTCTCAAAGTCAATCCTCTTCCGTGGGGCACTCTGGGACCTAACTTTAGCCTGAGATGATTCCGTGTTAGCCATGTAGTTTGGGTGACCCATGTAATTGCTATAGAAGTTCCGTGAGAGCTCACTCCTAGCGGGCGTTAAGGGTCCTCTTCTACTACTACACCCAGGTCTAGAAGATGCCGAGCACGCTCCTGGGCTGTTCTCAGCAGCCCATACCGCTGCATGATTCAATTTCAGTGACCCCAAATTTAGGAATTCCTGAGATGGACCCGGGTTTGGTCTCTGCGATATTGTTGATTGCCTTGTTAGAGCGTCAAACGGTGTAAGGATCTTTTCATTGTGAGTCCAAGTAGAAACATGCTGCGAACTCTGAAAGGCTTTGTCACCTTGCTTGAGATTCATGTGAGGCTTCCAAGTATCCACTTCAAGGATTTTGTCACTCTTCACATCATCAGCTTGCCCATTTTTAAGTGAGGTGTCTCTATGTCTGTTCCAAGAATTTTCTTCCATCCAATGGTCTAACCAATTTGAACCAACTATCGTCCTCTCTGGTCCAATATTGCCCTTGATACTGGATTTTGAACTACTTCTCTGCATGGTTTGGGACAAAAAGTACATATAGCTACATCAGTTTTAAGATCCAAGTTACAACTTCAAGTCTACCATAAAATTGTTTCTAGGGCCGCATTTAGTTGTTGAGAATCTTGAGACACAATAGGATAAGAAAATATAGCAACGAGTGTAGTGGATACCTTGAGAGCTGACCCATTAATTTTGGAACCATATGCACAAAGTTGGTGGTCAAACGTTTTGGGAGACGAGACGCCCTGAAGTTATCCATAAGGGCCATAATATAACAAAATAATTCAGTTACCAGTACCGTCTGATGGTTACAAAAAGAAAAAAAGAAAGCTGGTGATAGTTATATGAAAAATAACTCTCTTAAAATTAACGAATGTTTCTATTGATTTTAAAAGATGAAGTGGACATACAGTTTGGTGGGACTGGGAAGACTTGCTGCTTGAATGTGGTGACTCTGACATGTAAGCTCGATGTGCACAGGCTCGAGCCTGTATTCGGGCCATCGCTTGCATCCTCTGGAGCATATGTGTACTTTGCTTTCTCACAATGTGACCTCTCACAAGAGCTTGAAGCTTCACCAATGCTTTCAGTGCCTTCAATGCTCTCCTAGCCTAAAGTGCCCCCGCCATGACACAAACACAAAATCAGCACACGCTACTCAGTACCAAGTACCAACCAATGTGGACCATATGAGAACTTGTTTATTTAATTACTTTATTCTTCAAGTGATAGTACATCACATGCAAGAGTAGGGACGTCTTTTATGCATTACATCATTTCCGAAAACTTTGAAATCATAAAAAATGGTTGCACAGAAGCCCAGAAATACACTATAGTACCCGTGAATTCACTGAAGATAGAGGTGGATGATATCATTATGTATCCACTTAAACAACATAAAGCCAGTATTAAGCCTCTGAGCCAGTAGGTGGCACACAATAAAAAGGATAGTGAATAAAGCACAAAGCAAAGAGAAAATGATGGATACTATTTTAAGACCAAAGTCTCAATGCACTGGAAGGGCACAACAAGAGCAATATAATGACAGAGAAGTGCTGCACATAAATGTGTCTGAATAATATTCTTAAAATATAGATCTACATCCACTAATATGACTTGTCATGAAATAGGTATATGAATCATGATTGACCTTATTTGCACCCAACACCTTTTGTTAAATTGATGAGCCACTCTTTCGTTTTTTTTAGTCACAAACCCAAATAATGAATTTATAAAGGCGCTTTAAAATTGCTTCAACTTGATGCAGAATTTGTACCAACAATTTAGGCTATTCAAGGTCATACTTCATAGAACTAGTTACCAATTAAGTTGCTATAAGTCATAGTTATGTTTCACCTCGGGTTACCAGGGAATTCTTATTGGCCTGCGTATCGGTATTATCGTTCGGAAACATGGTACGAGAACTAAATATACTGTGCATTCTACCGTAGTAGCATTTCTCGTACCCAATTTCGTTCTGTCTACCAAGTCGATTAGCGTTCGTGGAACCTACCCCCAGCTAAAAGTCAATCACTCCATATGGAAATTTTATAATGAAGAATTCGCTCCTCATAGCAAATCTGCAATAGAATTTTCTTACTATAATTTTTACAATTTCAAATTAGTGAAAAACATAATTATAACTACTGGTTTTATTCTTGCCGACAATGTATACATACAAGAGTAAACAAAGGTCAAAATTGGTATAGAAAAAATAGGTTCACATGTGACGCATCCACTACACTGTACACCATCTTTAATGGTTATTCTTTATATATTCACTTATAGTTGTGTCTAAGTTGCAGAAAATAAACTATTGACCCACAACAATTCTGCAGTCATCTATATAGTCAGAGAATTCTTATAACAATATCACTAATTAATTCCCTTCAATTTAGGCAGTCTGCAAGTGTCACCTTTTACCTTTATCAAAGGTCATCCACATCCCACACGAGACGGCAGATTCTTAAATGACCAAGACTAACCTACACATCCCTTCAATTTAGGCAGTCTTCATACTAACCATTTCCTTGAAACAAATAGGTAATGAATCCTGAATAGCTAGGTCAATTCTTAATCTAATAATCTTGAATAGATGAAAGCTTCAAAATTTTGATTATATTCGGATGAACAGTGGAATATAGAAAAGTGTAAACTTTGGGCTTTCAGTATATATGTGTCGACTAGCTTTGCTGATAAACAGGGATCAATACTTGAAATTTGATTTTACTAAAAAATATAAGCATCCCAAAAACCAATGGGAAACAGATAGTAAAACTTTTCCCTTTCAAATGAAAAACTCCTATTATCAGAAAACAAGAAAAGCGCTTCCCAAAATTTAGAAAACCCAAAAATTTAATAAACACACTCCCACACAAAATTAAAGGAGCAAATATCACGCCACCCAATTTTCGCCAGATCAGCCAGTCCCTGAATCATGTAATTCTCACCAAATTCAAGGACAATCCAGGATATCAATAGGAAAATTAACAGAAAGAGAATTTGAATTACTAACCAGATAAGCTCTAAACCCCGACTGTATCACCACCGCCGCCCACTCCCGCCGCCTGTCACCGCCGTAGCTCACATAACTGCCTCTACTACCACCACTCGTCAGCCTGACCACTTCGGCCGCCGCCTGCGCAGCCGCGAGAGCCGCCTCGGCCACAGCAGCCGTAGCCGCCGCCACCGCTATGGCGTGCTTGTTGGCGTCCACCGATTCAACGTATGGAGTTGAAGAAGGCTCCGTAAATGAGCTTCTGGTCCCACCATTGCCATCAAAGGATCTGACAAGTCCCCGCTTACTATTATTATCCTTAGCCGGACGAGAATCGAAGGCGCCACCGGGCGCCGGCAAGGGCAACGATTTCTTGGCGCCCAGTAATGAGCGGAACCACCGTGTAGTCTTACCCATATCTCATTTTGATGTCGGCGACTTAAAATGAATTTGTCTGTAAGTGAACTACAGTCTATTGCAGTGTTTGAATGAAGAGAGAGAGATTTTGAATTTGTGGAGGTGATCGTTCAAACGTGGGACCCCCAGATTTAAAGCTAAAGACTAGTACAGGTAAGCATTCACCCAACCCAACCCAAAAAAAAAGAAAAAAGAAACACTATTAATTAGGAAAATTCATATAATTTTTTGATATTTTTATAAATAATCGTTATATATTTATAATAATAATACTTTTCGTATAAAAATATTAAAAAATTATATGAAAAATATAAATTTTCTATTAATTATACCTTTGTTTATTAGTCACTAGAAGCTTGCTAAAGTCTAAAAAATGTTACGCCCTCTCAATGTGAAAAACGTTTACCATTTAAATAATAATAATAAATAAATAAAAGTAGTTGTAGATTTCTTTTTATTTTTTGAAACTGATAGAATAAAATCTAAATGTCGCGGTCTTAACCATAAAACTAATAAAATTTGATTATTTTTTTTCAAAAGCAATAAAAATTTAATTAATATTCTTGGACATATATAAAAAACATAACATATTATATTATTTAATCAAAATAATAAAATTCAAGTTAACTAATCAAAACAATTAATTAAATAAAATAAGTTGTATAACATATTTACATCATTTAATCAAAATACTTAAATTACTAAAATCATAATACTAAATAATATTTTTAAAATTCAAAACTGGAGTATTATGATTATTTTAGTAATTTTCAATATTAATTTTTAAAATCATATCAATTTAAAAATATTATGATGTAATTTGAATTTTTTAATACATTTTTTAAAATATTATTACATCATCAAATTATAACATATACTGATATGTATAGATTATTACATCATCAAATTATTTATATTATTTATAACATATCTAGATTATTACATCATCAAATTTTTATATAGTTTAAAAATATTATTTAGTATTATGATTTTAGTAATTTAAAAATTTTATATCAATTAGTATTTAGTATTATGATTTTAGTATTTTAATGATGTAATTTAAATTTTTATTGTTTTGATTAATTAACAAAATAATTTAAATTTTAGTATTTTTTTAATTTGATTTTTTTAGTGTTTTAGTATTTTTTTAAATTAGTATTTTAGTATTTTTTAAAAATTAGTATTTGATGTAAATATGTTATATTTTGAATTTTAATATTTTAATTAAATGATGTAAATATGTTATACAACTTATTTTATTTAATTAGTTGTTTTGATTAGTTAATAAAATAATTTGAATTTTATTATTTTGAATAAATGATGTAAATATGTTATGTTTTTTTTAATTTGAATTTTAGTATTTTTTTGTTTTGATTAAATGGTATATATTGTTTTATTTAGAATATATTTTATATTTAAGCCTGCCACATCATCAAATTTTAACCCCGTTTGTTTTTTGTTAACGGCAGGAGCACGGATGACCCAAAAATGTAACGTTAAGGTACTTTTGAGGGGAAAAAATTAGTTTAGGGTGCAAATAGGACATTATGGTAAACATCAAGAATTTTTTTGACCCTTTGCCCTTATTTTATATCATTGAACCAATAATTGTCATGACAGTAATGAAAAGTTATGTAATTAAAAGTCACGGATATTAAGTAGTTAAATTTAACACATTATTTGAATAACGCTAATATTTGTTATATTAATACATTAGTTAATAATGCAGAAGACGAATAATATAATAATAATTGATGACTAGTATAGATTAAAGAATAAATATATTAAAGATAAAGATAATGGATGAATATGTATAAACCATAATGAATAAATAAATTAAAAATAAAAATAATGGATGAATATGTATAAACCATTATGAATAAATATAATGTGTGAATAATATATTTAAAAAGAGTAAATAATGAATAATGTTTTCGGTATAAACGTGAGTGCTACATTTGTATTCCAAGCCATCCCAAGTCTTTCCCGAGTGAAATTTTCTCATGTACTGCAGCACTTTAGAAAAATTATAGTTAATTAATACTTTGTCAAAATTGAGTGAATCCAAAGCATGTTTATTCAGTTTTTCATCTTCTACAATTTTGAAAAATGAATAAAAGTTATTTGATATCATCTTCATACCTTAAAATGTTGAAAACCGCAACATGTCCTGATTTTCATTGCTATTTTCAACCCTGATTTTGAAAATTCGTAACGCAGTCATTAACTTCGAATGGAGTGATTCTTAAGTCTATTTCATTCATCTTTTCGAGAGTTACAATTTTTGTGAAAATATAAAAAAATTGAAAATTCTAGAAGACCCGAAAGTCATAATCTTTATTTATGCAAAGACGAACACAGAAGGATTTGTTCGGTTATTAATTTTGTGTTTCACAATATCGAGGTAAGAGATATCATTTTCTTTCATACTCCTAAATTTATATGGTAAGACATTATTATTCGTCTTACCATTAAATGGTGAAATTTCCTGAAATGATTAGAATATTCTTAATAGTTTGCAAATCCCTAATGTTTATTTTTTTTATTTTATTGTTCCTATTATTTTTATTCATCATTTTTTCATTGTATAATCATAATACTTAAATTGTGGTGAAATTTATCTTTGGTCTGGTGCAAAGAGTAATTGTTGAATAACATAATCATGACCATTGGTGTAACAGTTAAATATATTTGGTCTGGGTACAAAGATGAATTGTTGATTGACTTAATCATGTCCATTGGTATTACAATTGACTATCTTTGACCTAGGTACAAAGAAAAATTGATCAACATGATTATAACCAGTAACTGTTGATTGACATGATTATAACTAGGAACTGTGGTTTAGCATGATCATAACCATTGGTGTTACAATTGATCAGTTTTGGTCTGGGTGCAAAAACAATATAATTGTTGAGTGTCTGTAAATTGTGTGACAAGAATATGTGGTGAAAGTTTTCTTTGGCCTGGATGCAAAGAGGAATTGTTGATTGGTGTTACAGGGATAAAATATTGATGGTAAATTTTTCAATTGGAGAAGATAGTAGAAATTATGTTCTACTCGACTCTTCTAATAGATTGTTCATTCCGCTGCAGTTATTTATTGATAATTTATATCATCTGCCATATGTTTTAAATATCTGATTTATCACTGTTGAAAACTAATAATAACTTATTCTTCGTTATCTTAGTCATGATATTTTTTACTAAACTATTTAAGTTCACCCTTTTGTTTTATAATTCCTTTCAGAGAATAAGAATGCTGTTGGTTATGATGGGGAGAACAGGAGAATGGAGTGATGGTCCAAATTAACAGCGTTAGTAGTTCTTAATAAATAAAAAATAGTGTGACAATAATTGCACTGAGAACTTAAAGTTTTAGGTTCGCCGTAATGTGATTTGGCAAGCGGACAAAATTCGACGTTAACAAATTTAATTTAATATATATCTCTAGTTATTTTCTATTTCTTCATCAATAAGAAAATATTCTATCATGCAAGATATCCAACCACGTACAAAATCATTTTACTAGAAGATATGGTTGTCCGTATTCGCTTTTTGACTATATTGTTTAGCGCTATCTATATAATCAGAATATAATACTCAGTTTGACACGATGAAGATAATTATATGGCAAAAAAAATGCACACCATTGGAATGAACATGACAGTAAGCTTCTCGTGTTTTTTGGGGTCTAATGGGTCAACCAAGGTTAATTATTCATTTCTACGATATTTATTATAACCTAGTTTTTCATTCCTATGATATTTATAACCTAGAAGTATGACTCCAACGTATGAGGGTTTCCTTCATCATTTTTCAAATATTTTGATTCTTATATCAGTCATTGATTGTACTTATATGTAGAGTATTATTGGTTTTGGGTGTGAATACAGTCATTGTAATAAATTTTTAAATAGGAGAATTTATGTTTGTAGTATGTAATTTGGCGACACAAATTGAGTGGTGTAGACCCAAATTTGAGGGCGTCACAACGTACCTTTTAGGGCTTAGGCACATCGAAGAGTGATAACTTCGCAGCGAATAGAAGTACTCCTGCAGCTGCTCGACTTAGGCACTGGCGCGACTTCTCAGGCACTCTTCTCTCTTTTTTTAGTCACTAATACACTACCTTTTCTTCATTTTATTTTTTGATTGTTGGGTTATCTTTTGTTGAACTTGTCTTTGCTGTCTTATTTTTCTTTTTAAAATTAGCTTTGTTGCTTGTTGGGTGAGTTGTTGGGTTATAGTTTTTTTTTTTGGCCTCATGGAGTTATCTTTTTTTGTTATTGTTGTTGTTGTTGAGATTATGATAATAATCTTTTGCTAGGTTATCTTTTGTTGATTATTTGGATTATATTTGTTAAATATTTAATAAATGTGTTTTTGACTTTAAAGACTGAGTTTTGTGTGACTTTATAATTTCATCTTTTGCTATTGTGATGTAGGATGATGAAATTATATATTTTGTTAGAATATCATGAAGTATTTAGTTTTATTAATGTTTTTTTTATCATATGTTTATGTGCCGTATCCCCGCCGCACCCAGATTCTAATTTTTTTCAAATTTAGCGAACCCCTGTATCCCCGCACTACGCACCCGTATCCCCGTATCTGAATCCTTGCTTCTTAGCAATTCATGTCACGCAGGAAAGATGATTCTGCAATGAGTTTCAAATGAAGCAAAAAAGCCCAGATCCAAAGTGCCCAATTTTGTCAAATAACAAGCATTGGGCAGAGCATCCGAAAAATACATTGAAAATAATTTCATTTTGCTTCCCTTAAACTTGCAATAGGTGCATATTATAGTTTGCAGAAAATATATATCAACAACAATAGCGGGAAGGGATTAAAATAATTGCTTGAGCAAATCGACTTACCCAGCTACCAGTAGAATCAGAGAAACCAACCACAACACATACTGATAAGCCTTGTATTTGGATTTATCTGTACCCACCCAAATTGAGGACGGGGAAGAAAAACAAAGCCAAGGAGCAAACCCGCCAAGAATCCCCCAATATGGGTAGGACTGAGCAAAAAACGGGTATAACCGAAAAACCGAACACAACCGAAATAATTTAACCGAAATATTCTGATAATTCGGTTATTTTTACTATTTCGGTTATATCCGAATTTTTGTACGGTTTTCGGTTAACTTGTACGGGTATTATTTTTGGGTTATTCGGTTTAACCGAATAACCGAACAACACTTGTTAAAATAAGACTCTGACTCAAGTCAACAGTCACTGTCTCACTGACCACAGCACTCAGCCCATTCAGTCTTATCCACAGCCCATTCATTACTCTTATCTACAGCACTCAGTCTCTTACTCTTGAATTCTCTCTGCCCATTCATCAATCTTATCACAAGCAAGTAGCAACGTCAAAGTTCATCGCCTCTGCTCGCCGCCGCCGAACTCTACGGCCTCCAAGTTCTCGCCGACGGAATCCAAAACTTCCAGCAACGTCACTCGATTCGTTATGGCAATCATACCGAGAACAGATCGGCCATTCAGATCGACTGTCCCTCATCCATTTCGTCTCTCTCACTGCTTAAAACCCAGATCCAGATGCGAGACTGAGATCTCTCTCAGATCCAGACGCCCAGAATTTTGATTCCTTGTTCTGTTTGACAGAATTTTGATTTTTTAAAATGCAATTGACCCTTAATTTCTGTGATTTAAAGTTGAGCTATCCCATTCATGGGAGTCTGACATAAAACCTTGTACATTCAATTACTAAATTATACGTGCTGTCCTTACTTGATCTGATCAGGAATTAGGTCTGCAATATTCTTTATAATAGTGGTTTATGCTAGCTTTACTGCTATTCCTTGTACATTCAATTACTAAATTATTATGGGTGGTTTTAGAATTTCATACAATCCCTAGTGGCTTCTTCTATTGGCCATGCCAAATTTATTGAGATTGTCTGCTTCAGCCAATTATTCTAGACTTTGGAGCAGATTTCTTATTAAAGTTGCAACTTCTAGAGTTTGAATCTTTCTTTGTTTTCTTTCCAGCATGGCAGTAAAACTATTAGCAGCAACAACAAATGAGCAGCAGGTCAAACTCAACAGCAGCAGTAGCAAATGCTCAACAGCAGGAACACTATGCTCAACAGCAGCATTATGTTTTTATGGATTATGTTTATGGTGTTAAACTGTTAATTATGTAGTTGACTGACGTTCAATTCACTGGACTGTAGAAGCACACTGTATTTCAGAAAATTCTGAATGGATGAGCTTTTTTCCATTTTTTGTTTTCTAATTTTGACAGGTAAATAAAATCAACTTGTAAATATATTTCTTAATTTCGGTTATTACCCGAATAACCGAATTGTAAATTCGGTTATTCGGTTATTCGGTTAATGGGTAATTCGGTTACTTGTTCGGATATTAAAAATGAACAAATTTCGGTTTTCGGTTATAACCGAAAAGTCTATTCGGTTCGGTTATAACCGAATGATCAGTCCTAAATATGGGCATAATTATCGACATGTGGCAGAATTCCAACAGCTAGGTTTACTATAACTATGAACAAAAGTGTAATGATTGCTGCAGTCTAAGATCATCAAAGGGAGGGAATTACCAAAGATGGAAAAGTCCATTGAACAGAACAGATATACAAAAGCATCCTAAGACCTGAAAATTATGACGACAATCACTCACCATATTGGTATAAATGGTCCAATTTGTTATAAGCTCCGAAAGCATGGCTCCAAGTAGACCAAATAAAGCACCCGAAGCACCGACAGAGATGTTCCTTTGAATAAATAGAGCTGAAAGTATGCTCCCACCAAATCCTGACAATAGATAGATAATTCCAATCCGCACTGCCAAAAATGCAAGTTTATTAAACCATGAGAGGGTTAGATGAGAAAAAATCTTTGTTAGCGGCTTTAGCACTTTTATTTAGGGTTCATCTACATGTATGAAGTTCAACTGTCCAATATGGAAAGAGAAGACACACTTTACCAATCTCCTCATGATTAAATTATAAACCCTAAACATTTCTTTTTTGTTAGAAAAAGTAAGATAAGGAAATTTTGTTTTCTTGATTAAGGCTCCTCAGATCATATACTAGTGAAAAGCATTAACGAATCAAAACTAGAGTTTCACCAAGCAAAATTGTTCTAGAAATCAAAGCTGGAAGAGAATAACATACCAAAACCAAACTGTTGTTCCAGTCGAATGCCAATAAAGACGAGGCTCAACATATTTGTAGCAAGATGAATAATCCCAGCATGTAACCATATACAGGTGACAAGCCTCCATCCTTGATCCTTATGCACCACTTTGGTCCACTCAAGTGCTCCCAACTTCTCCAATCTAAAAAAATAATTGAAATGAGTATATTACAACAAATTTTTCCATCAGGAAACCTCTTTATTCTTTCAATTTTCTTTAAATATTTTTTTAAATGCAAAAGTAGGGCATGCATCCTATCTACTTTATGCTCCATTGCTCACTAAATAAAAAACCACTACCCTTAATGAACTGACATAATCAAACGTAGAGACTTGCATATAAATAACAAAAGACAATAACTTAGTCCAGAAAGATATACTTATATAGGGACTCAGCAACAGTGCAAAATTTAGATTATATGTTCCCACTACTATACTTAGAAGTTTCATCGTAGATGAAATTCTGAATGTCCTTGACGCCGAATAAACGATCAACATTACTGTGAAACATTCAAGGAAGAGAAACATAATAATGCAGCAGCAGAAAGAGATAAATGAACTGATCAGATTGAGGCCGACTGCTCTGAACATTTCAACAAAAAAAATAGGAATTTTAACCATCTGCAGCACTTCCAATGAAAGAACCGACTGGAACTAATGTATATTCTAGAACAATATGTATTCTTGAAATTGCACATAAATTTAGTATAAAGAACCAATCTTTCTCTAGAATTATACAAGACTCCCAAATTCCCAAATGGTTGTATCTCAAGGCACAAAAGTGCAAACCACTGCAGTTTATAATTATGTTTGTAGCTGTGTTACCAATTTGACAAGAAAATTAGGCTTTTAGCATGCCTAATACATGCAGTTGTTGTCTCCCTACAAAGCTTTAAGACCTATCTGTAGTCCGCATAAAAATACTAAAATAGTTTGAAATTCAGAATTAAACATATTAAAGAAGAAAACTTGCAAGACCCTATTGAATGAGAACCCCATAAAAAATCGTATCAAAGAGCCATAGCACCAATGAAGCTAAACAAGTTAAAATAACCAACAAAAGCTTCGCCCCTACATCTATCAATATAATCCCTAGAAATCCAAAACCATAAAGCACATTAAGGACAGAAGATTTTAAATTGACAAACTTTAAACAAACACAAGATTTTACGGAAAGACAAAAGCAGCAAAACCCAAAGAGACAGAAGGGATAATAGTAACACCAACATAATCACATAAAACAACAATATTTCATCCCCAATAAATCAATCAATAACCTAGGATAGAAATTGAAAGGTAAATTAAGCATAAGTAAAACAAGGGAATTGAAGATGAGCTCCAAGAACCAGAAAACAATAAACAAAAATATTTATGAAAAAAATTGAGACAATGGAATTAAAGAAGAAGGGGTTTACGTAGAGGAAGAAGGGCCAAAGAGAGGATTCTCCCGGAGAGGCTGAAGAGAAAACCTGCCAAGAAACCTGCCACCGCCAGCAGAAAGAACATGTTTGGGGCAATTATTGATGTACATAACAACAACAAACATAGCAACGTTTGCCACAACAAACATAGGAATCGACCATGATGTCCATTGGCTGTTTACATACGATGATGAGTAATTCTTAACTCCTCTGTTTTTCTCTTCCCTTCTGTCAATATCTCCTCCTGCCATGATGATTATCTGGTTTTTCCCTTTCTTTTTACTTTGCCTTTTGTCTGTGAAATTGAAGCTGTTGGTGAAAGAGACTACTGAACTGAAGGGGTACAAGATTTGTGTTATGGAGGAGAGAGAGAGAGAGAGAGAGAGAACGTGGGGTTGGGAGTAGGGGGCAGTTGAGTTGGTGCTGGAACTGGAAGTTACCCGCGAAGTTGGGTATTTATTAGATGCGGATGGTAGTATGTACACTCTCCTATTCTGCAATAGGATCAGCGAGTTGCCTTGTAAGATCAAAACTAGTAGTAGTACTATGTGAGTTGGCGTTGAATCATTGGTGTATTTTTTATTTTATTTTTTGGACATGAGAAAAAACTGCATTTTTATTCTTTTTAGGATTTGAAGTTTCTAGTTGACTTCAATCAAGGGTGGAGATCTTAATCTAAAATTTGATATTTTTGCTAGCTAAATAAATTTCACATTTATGTGTAGAGAATTTTGTGAAAACAAAAAATTAGTATTTCTTAAATAATTTTTCAGTTTAAAACATGCTTAAATAACGCAATTCGAGAATATAATTTGCTTGAGATAAGAGTGTTTTTGTTTGTATAATAAGAGTGGGTATTATTTCTATAGAATTAATCAAAAGTTATAAAATATTGCAATAAATAGTTGTGCAAGTCCTTTAATTTATATTTTTTTTATTACCTTACTACCTCTTCTTCTTGTTTGAGATGTAAAGTTTGAAAGTGAAAAGAAATTTAATAAAAATATAAGGTTCGCGAGGTGAAGAAGCATATGCTATTCCTTAATGAATAATTCGGCTGACGGAGTGTTGGTTGGCCCCTCCCCTCGCCTCCCCTCCCCTACATATCTTCCTTATTTTCTCTCCTCCATTGAAGATATGAGATCAGTTTACTCCGTTTGTTGGAAGTCATTGCTTACAAACTAGCTAATCTACCCATCCAGACCCCACTCGGCTGTCAGCTTCGGCTTTGTGACCATGGTTCACTTGCTTTGGGTCTAAGCTTAGTAAGATGAATTGAAGCAGCAGCTCTCAACATTCTGGAATTGGACACAGACACCACACACACCTTAGTGCCAGAAAATTATATCAGCACCTACCCAACCCACCACAAGGCCTCTTCCTACTCTCAAGTTCCCACCACAGAACTAATTTCCCCCCAATAACTTTTTAATTCAGTCAACTTCCAAAATTGATGCTGATACAAATACCAAGAGGAGCCAAGTACAATACAATAACATTGACTGTATTAACGGAAAATGATGTGCTCAAAAGTTTAAATAAACACAACAATGATATTTTCCAGTTTTGGGACCCTACCAAAATAGCATGCCAACTACCCAAATTAAAGTAACTAATGGGATTTTCTTTCCATCAAGTGGAATGGTATTCTTAGAGTTCAGTATTCTGCTGCTATTATTCCCCTGACATCATTAAACATGATATAGATGAATGAGAACAGAATTGGGGCAGCAGGACCAACCAGCACCAACAGGTAGACCGAAGTTAAGGACATAGGTAGAACTAAGATATCAAGCTAAACATATGCAGAGCTAAGTTGTCAAGGACTAACATATGCAAAGGCTCACAACATTGGAAAACCAAGTAGCTGACTAGCTGACCTTACTATTGACTTCTGAAAACCCCCAAAAACCCAAACATGAGGTACCCTCAACCCCAAAAAAAACCCATAGAAAATCACATGTTACAATCACTTGAGACAAAATATTGAACTTGCACAAAAATAGAAACATATAACTCAAAGTTAGCCTTAACAGCATTGGCATCAATCATACAAAATGGCCAAAAGATGTTTTCCAACCTAAAATACGTAGGGTGAAACACAAATAGGAATTCAGCGCTTCCCACCACCTCCTCCAAGCTTGGGGCCCTTCCCACCCCCACCCTTGGGCACATTACCCTTACTTTGACTCTTCTTGGACGTCACCTCAGCTTTCTTGGCCTTCTTTTCATCCTTAGTTTTCTTAATCCTTTCTTTGATTTCACTGCAATTAACAAAATTAAAATGATTTGATCATCAGTCATAACTAAAACACTATGGCTATGTTTGTTTGTAAGAATTATATTTGGGATAATTAATCTCAAATGTCTTGCTTGTTTTCAAATTTAGAATTGGGACTATTACACTCTCAAAAGAATAGAAAATTTAAATTAGAACAGAAAAGAATAGAAAACTTGAAGTTTTCCTTTGGGTTGTTTCTGAGTTTTTAATAAAAAATGATAGAAAATTTAAAATTGAGGACATGAGTTGTAATTTAAAATTTATTATATTAAAAGTTGAGGATAATATAAGAATCATAAAAATATTACTTATTCCAATTTCTTTTCCGTCCAAATCAGACCAATTTTGGACGGAAAACTTTGACAGGAAAAGTGGTCAAGTTTTCTATCTATTTCTTTTCTTTTCTTTTTCGTTTATTAAAAAACTCAGAAACATAAGAATCGGAAAGAAAACTTAAATTTTCCGACCATTTCTTTTCTTTTCTGTCCATTTTAAAACTCAGAAACAGAACGTTAGTCTAAGGATTATAAAATGACTTAATAATCTTAGAATTTTAATTATAATCTCGGGATTATAATCCTAGGATTAATAGTCTTGAGATTATAATCCATGGAATTATAATTCCGAGATTATAATCCTTGCAAACAAACATAACCTGTATGAATTCTAAAGATGGTTATATATACTACCGGAGAGCCGCCTCACGAGCAGCATCACGAACTTCAGGTTTCTCAGTTCTTCTCTTCTGTATAACCTCCAAGGTAGCACCCACAATAGACCTTGAATAGGGTTTCTTGGTTGCACGGCGCCTCTTCTTAACAACTTCTTGAGCACTGTCCTGCAAGTGTTTAGTGGAAACAAGTCAGTTCTCAAGCAATTACTAGAACTATCAGAAGATAAAAAGGCCACACATAAAATAGTTTACTTGCAATGTCTAGACTCACAAAGAATTAAGATATAAGACTCTTCTCACCTTCTTATGCTGTTTACGGTACATTGCTGTCCAAGTGAGCTTGGAAGGCTTCAATCGGTTATGAAAGTACCTCTTGCATTTCGAATTGACAAAAAGGAACACCTTAATTGATCAACCAAAAATTGCTAATTTCAGTAACTAATTAAGCAAAACTAGAAGAAGAAAAAGGCAATTGTAAAACTAACAAATGATGCAAATGATCCATTACACATGCAAACCCTATAATGTTACCTGAGAGTCTGAACGAACAAATCTAATACCCCTGCCCGGGTAGATTTTTGCCCCACTGAAACGGCATAGTTCAGTCCTGAAATTCCCCCAATTTAAGTAAACGCAAAATTTCCTTATATTATGCAACGAGATTGAACTTTGCTTTATTTACACTTAATTAAACATGAATCAGTAAACCCTGAAAGAGATATTGTACAATAAAAAAGGACAATAAACAGAACCATAATGGCATAATCATCATATAAAAGATACATTAATCAAGAAACATTATATACAATTAACAAAAGATGAATAAGATAACATTCACCAATCAAACTTTTCTGATTAGTACATTAAACAGATATATTATGTGTATGATGGCTAAGAAGATGAAGATACGAAGTCAAATGTATATAAGATTACTCAAAATTTATTGGAATTAACTTAAGAAATGAAATACATCACAAAGAAGGTGCTTAATAATCATTTCTAGCCAGCTAAACAAATTATTCGAGAACGCATGATAATATAGATCGGGAAAAACAAGTCTAGAATAACGTACTTGAGAACCATGGCGGCCGCTGCTATTGATTTGCGTTAGAACCCTAGGGTATTATATATATATATATGGAAAAAATGTATGTACACAGCTGTGTATTA
This sequence comes from Panax japonicus, assembly GCA_020205505.1. Taxonomy (NCBI): domain Eukaryota; kingdom Viridiplantae; phylum Streptophyta; class Magnoliopsida; order Apiales; family Araliaceae; genus Panax; species Panax japonicus. The sequence continues at coordinate 28,664,668 of CM035091.1, read as the reverse complement.
CACAGTAGGCTATAACGATAATTTTTTGGGCTATATCGACGGTTTCACCCATCGTCATAGCTATTCTGGGCTATGGCGACAGTTTACCGTCGCTATAACCCAAAAAATTTGTCATCATAGGCCTACTGTGATTACACAGCTGTGTATATACATATAACTTTTATATATATATATATATATATATATATATATATATACACGGTGAGCGCATTAAGTTTTCATATTAACCACAAGTCTCCCAAATATTTGTATAATTGTGAAAAGGTTAAGAAAACCCTGATGTTTACCCGATGTTTCACTTATATTTTAAACTAAATTTTTTTTAAAGTCGTGACAAATTTAAATATAAAATATATTTTAAATAAAATAATATATATCATTTAATCAAAATAAAAAAATACTAAAATTCAAAAAAAAACATAACATATTTACATCATTTAATCAAAATAATAAAATTCAAATTATTTTGTTAACTAATCAAAATAACTAATTAAATAAAATAAGTTGTATTGTGACGCCCCCAAAATAGGTATACAACACTCATTCTGAGTCGTCAAATACATGGTACATAAAACAAACTACAACTTCAATAATATAATTATCGTGCAAAATACGACAACACATACTGTGAGTTTAAATATAAATATTGTCTTCTAGACAATATCCACACTCAAATAAGTCCTCATTACAATTATTCAAACACCATTTTATAACAATAGTGAGGACTGCTAAAACATCTTTCTAGAACAATCACTCCATACCCCGACTAGATCCTGCTATGTTCTCACCTCCTGAGAAGAAAAATGGAACAAAAAAGAAAAGAGTGAGCTCAACTAGCCTAGTAAAGAATATTATGACTAAGATAATATACAACAAATTATCATTAGTTTTCAACAGGAAAAAAATTTGATAAAATATAATAGACAACAAGTTTTAGACCAATAACTGGAGCGAAAACAGCAATCCATTAGAAGAGTCAAGTAGAGAATGAGTTCTACTATTTTCCAAGATTTAAAAATTCATCATCAATATTTTATCCATGTAACAATAATCAATATACATCTTTAATCAATATTCATCTTTGCACTGCAGGCCAAAGATATTCATTTATATCACCAGTTGGTTATGTTCATCTCAACACCTGTTCATCTTTGCACTACGGGCCAAAGATATTCATTAGAAATCATTCATCTTTGCAATACAAGCCAAAGATATTCAGTAATATCATCATTTAGGACTGAGGATGATGAAAAATATTTTAAAGAAAACGAATCCAGTGAGACAGAAGGACAAATAGTAGGGATTCGTATAACAGTTTATCCAAGATCAATAATATTTCATAAATACCAATTTTGAAGCAGAATTCAAAAATAAAGATTAAAACATGGATACAATCAAAGATATTAACCATAATTGACATCTTGGACAAAAAAAAGAAAATTTCATTTCTCGGTGAATAGTGTCGTATTCGTGAATAGTGTCGTATATGTGAATAGTAATCACGACACAAAAAATTCTAAATTTGATAAAAATGTTCACCAATATTTCGGCACAATGATATTGAATAAAATAATATCATTTAAGAAGAAAATAACATCCGTTAACTCAAAATAATCGTACTGCTGACTGAATTTCGGATATAGTGCTAACAGAAACGTGCACCGTATAGCAACACTCAAAGTATACTCACAAGAATAAGCTCGATAATAAAGAGAAAAAAAGAGAAAAAACTGGTTTCTGGTGTGATTTTCAATTCTAACTTAGCCCTCTATTTATAGGAAAATGCTAGAACGCCATAGAAGACTAATTAATAAAATAATATTATTATTAATTACAATTGTGACGCCCCCAAAATAAGTCCATTCCATCCAACCCATTCTGAGTCGCCAAATACATGGTACAAAAACAAATACAATCGTCGTGCAAAATACGACAACACATATACTGTGAGTTTGAATACAACTATTGTCTAATAGACAGTATAAAAACTCAAAGGTGTCCAAATTACAATTATTGATACGCTGTTTCACAGAATAGTAAGGACTACTAATGCAATCATCTGGACTGTCAATCCATTCCCCGACTAGTCCCAGCTATATTCTCATTTCCTGAAGAAAACAATGAAATAAAGGGTGAGCTCAACTAGCCCAGTAAAAAATATTATGACTAAGATAATATACAACAAATTATCATTAGTCTTCAATAGGGAAAAATCTGATAAAATATAATAGACAACAAGTTTTAAATCAACAACTGCAGCGGAATAAGCAATCCATTAGAAGAGTCAAGTAGAGAAAGAATTCTACTATCTTCTAAGATTTAAAAGTTCATCATCAATATTTTATCCCTGTAACATCAATCAATATACATCTTGAATCAAATATTCATCTTTGCACTACAGGCCAAAGATATTCATTTGTATCACCAGTTGGTCATGTTCATCTCAACACCTGTTCATCTTTGCACTACGGGCCAAATGTGACGCCCCCAAAATAGGTATACAACACCCATTCTGAGTCGCCAAATAAATGGTACAGAAAGTAAACTACAACTTCAATAATACAATTGTCGTGCAAAATACGGCAACACATACTGTGAGTTTAAATACAAATATTATATTCTAGACAATATCCACACTCAAATAAGTACTCGTTACAATTATTTAAACACTATTTTACAGAAATAATGAAGACTGCTAAAACATCTTTCTAGAACCATCACTCCGTACCCCGACTAGTTCCTATTATGTTCTCACCTCCTGAGAAAAATAGAACAAAAAGGAAAAGGGTGAGCTCAACTAGCCCAGAAAGAATATTATGACTAAGATAATATACAACAAATTATCGTTAGTCTTCAACAGGGAAAAATCTGATAAAATATAATAGCCAACAATTTTTAGATCAACAACTGCAGCGGAAACAACAATCCATTAGAAGAGTCAAGTAGAGAATGAGTTCTATTATCTTCTAAGATTTAAAAGTTCATCGTCGATATTTTATCCCTGTAACAACAATCAATATACATCTTTAATCAAATATTCATCTTTGCACTACAGGCCAAAGATATTCATTTGTATCACCAGTTGGTCATGTTCATCTCAACACCTGTTCATTTTTGCACTACGGGCCAAAGATATTCATCAGTTAATCATTTATCTTTGCACTACAGGCTGAAGATATTTAGTAATATCATCATTTAGGACTGAGGATGATAAAAAATATTTTTAAAAAAACGAATACAGTGAAACGGAAGGACAAATAGTAGGGATTCGTATAACAGTTTATCCAAGATCAATAATACTTCATAAATATCAATTTTGAAACAAAATTCAAAAATAAAGATCAAAACATGGATACAATCAAAGATAGTAATCATAATAGACATCTTGGACAAAAAGAAGAAAATTTCATTTTTCGGTGAATAGTGTTGTATACGTGAATAGTGCCGTATACGTGAATAGTAATCCCGACATAACAAATTTTAAATTTGATAAAAATTCAGATCAATACTTCGGCATAATGATATTGAAAAAATAATATCATATATGAAGAAAATAACATCCCTTACCTCAAAATATCAGTACTTCTGATCGGAATATCGGTATAAGGCTGAAGAAAATTTGCACTGATGAATAGAAACTCACAAAGTATCTAAATACTCATAAAATACACTCAATAATCTAGAGAGAAAGAGAGAAAACTTATTTATGGTGTGATTTTCAATTCTAACTTAGCCCTCTATTTATAGAAAAATATTAGCAGACTTGACTTGCAACATGATGGCTTTACCTACTACTATTCCCACCCACCACATTTGAAATAAATTCAGCACATTTCTTCACCAACCACAAGTGGGGCCCACTCAATTCTAGAATTTTCCACCAAAATCATTTATAAACCTAATTTCTGAATCAGTCACCTCTTAAAATTCATAACAAATCATACGTTCATTTTTAACTATTCAAAATTTGTGGACATATACTCAACTTATATATGTATAACATATCCAAAAATTACAACGATCCAACGGTCGGATTAAAAATTATAACTCACACAGTATATCTCAAAAATACTGATTTAATTTTTAATACATTCATTCAGACAAAAATACTGATAAAACACCTCAACATTAACTCCTTCATTTTTAACCATAATAAATATATCCATCAATTATATCTACATCAAATAAATATTTTCTTATCATATAAATCAATAATTAATTATTCATAAATAATATTACAGAATCACAATTATGACAACCAGACCGTTCCCAGGAAAGAAGGGGCTTTTCAATAAGGATATCTCCTTACTAGCGCGCAATTATGTGACCAAACCTCTCATTGACAGAACTTTCTAGACATTGCCAATAATGCTATCTAATAATATTATTCAAATAATATGAATTATTGATGTAATAATGGAAAATACTGTGCAGTGACAATTATTGAAACAATAATAATATAAACTATCAACGCAGCAATTATTGAATCAATAAAATAAAATATTGAACAGTAACTACTGTAACAATTATTGAGCAGTGCCTTTTTACGTACGAATCAATAATTCAACAATACTGTGCAATACCGTGTGCTACTGTGCAACCACACATATTACTGTATTTTAACCATCAGGTATTCTAATAGTGTTAACGATAACAACTACACCGTTATTTATAACAACTCAAACTTGTCGTTTTCTTCATCCGATAGTTATTCTTTTATGGGGCCCACAAATGATTGCGCCGTCGTACGAATATTCCCCGACAACAAGAATATTCCACGACCAAACGAATATTCCCCGACAACGATGATTATTTTATAACCACTTGCTTATTTTATAAAATTTGCATATTTTATCCATAACGAGAGAATTATATCAAATTAACACCTTATTATTCACAATAATAATTAGAAAAAATTCGATTTTATTTATAATATGTTAGGGTCTTACATGTATACCATATTTACATCATTTAATCAAAATACTAAAATTCAAAACATAACATATTTACATCAAATACTAATTAAAAAAATACTAAAATACTAAAAAAAATCAAATTAAAAAATACTAAAAATACTAAAATTTAAATTATTTTGTTAATTAATCAAAACAAAAAAAATTCATATTACATCATTCAAATACTAAAATCATAATACTAAATACTAATTGATATAAAATTTTAAATTAATAAAATCAAAATACTAAATAATATTTTTAAACTATATAAAAATTTGATGATGTAATAATCTATACATAATCTATACATAACAGTATATGTTATAAATAATATAAATAATTTGATGATGTAATAATCTATACATAACAGTATATGTTATAATTTGATGATGTAATAATATTTTTTTAAAATGTATTCAAAATTTCAAATTACATCATAATATTTTTAAATCGATATGATTTTAAAAATTTATATTAAAAATTACTAAAATAATCATAATACTCCAGTTTTGAATTTTAAAAATATTATTTAGTATTATCATTTTAGCAATTTAAAAATTTTATATCAATTAGTATTTAGTATTATGATTTTAGTATTTTAATGATGTAATTTGAATTTTTGTTGTTTTGATTAATTAACAAAATAATTTAAATTTTAGTATTTTTTTAATTTGATTTTTTTAGTATTTTTTAATTAGTATTTTAGTATTTTTTTTAATTAGTATTTGATGTAAATATGTTATGTTTTGAATTTTAGTATTTTGATTAAATAATGTAAATATAATATACAACTTATTTTATTTAATTAGTTGTTTTGATTAGTTAACAAAATAATTTAAATTTTATTATTTTGATTAAATGATGTAAATATGTTATGCTTTTTTTTTCGTATTTTTTTTGTTTTGATTAAATGATAGATATTGTAAGACCCCGAATTTTATGAAATAAAAGTATTCAATTTTTTCTTATAATTACTAATCAGTAAATGATTAAATTGATAAAAGTTTAAAGTTAAGGATGATATATGAATTTTTTTTAAAATAAGTAAGTGGTTATAAAATACTCATTATTGTCAGGGAATATTCGTTTGGTGGTGGAATATTCTTTCTGTCGGAAAATATTCGTACGACGGCGCAGCCATTTGTGGGCCCCATAGCAGAATAACTGTCGGATGAAAAAAAAGACAAATTAAACTTTTTATGAATAACGGCGTAGTGGTTACCGTTAACACTGTTGGAATACCCGGTGGATAAAGTAAAGTAATACGCGTTGTTGCACAGTAGCACACGGTATTGCACAGTATTTTTAAATTATTGATTCTTACGTAAAAAGACACTACTCAATAATTGTTACAGTAATTACTGTTCAATATTTTATTTTATTGATTCAATAATTGTTGCGTTGATATTTTATATTATTGTTGTTTCAATAATTATCACGGCACAGTATTTTCTATTATCGAATCAATAATTTATTTAAATATATTATTTTAATAATATATTAATGGTGATAATTTTACAATAAATTCATGGTTTATAAATAGATGAAGTGAAAGAGAGAAGATAGAATTAGAATTATTTAATAATTATAAATATTTTAATATATATATATATATATATATATATATATGTGTGTGTGTGTGTGTGTGTGTGTGTGTGTGTGTGGAAGAAGTGGTGGGGGTAAGAGAAGAAAGTGGGGGAAGAGAGAGAATTAGTGAAGAATTATGGGAAATGAAGAAAGAGAAAGGGAAAAGAAGAAAATTAAAAAAAAATCACCCGTTTGTGGATTTCGGATATTTTCAGTTTGAAATTTGGAAAAACTTTCTTCTCCAAAGTTGTAGAGAATTTGATTTCAGACAGAATGGACATAAAATTTATATTTTTTTTGATAAACGTGCTATTTTCTAAGAATTACTGAAGTTTCGAAAATTAAAATATTTTTATTAAAACATGGGGGGACCACTTTTGTTTTTTATGGAAAGTTTTTGCTTGAAATCAGTTGTGATGTGCTGAGAATTTTCAAAGTAGGCATGCTAAGATTATTCAGGAGGAGTGTGCGTAGAAGAGAAGAAAAAAATAATATTATTTTATTATTTAGTCTCCTTTGGCGTTCTAGCATTTTCCTATAAATAGAAGCTTAAGTTAGAATTGAAAATCACACCAGAAATTGAAGTTTTCTCTCTATTTCTCTCTCTATATTATCGAGTGTATTCTTGTAAGTATTTTGATATCTTGAGTGTTGCTATACGGTGAAAGTTCATTCAGCGTTATTCAAGTAAGAAGTACTGCTCTTTTGAGGTAAGGGATAGTAAGGGATTTTAAGGGTTATTATATTTTTCAGTTCGTACTTCTTCTGACCTTCAAAAAATTCTGGAAAAATTTGAAATGATATGTTAATGAGTTTTATTGATTGTGTCCAAAAATAGTGATTTTTGGATGTATAGATTAAAAGTTATGAATTTTATGAGAAAAGACTATTTTAAAAGTAACCGCTTATAATTCCTTGTGGTTAACTCCAAAATTGATGAAATTTTTATTGGGTGTACATCTATATAATATCAGTGTACTCTATGAATTTCGGAATTTTTGGACAAAAGTATAATTTATGATAAATGTCTAAATATTCGGCGGTTTTGGCCATATAAAAAATAGTAAATGAATTTTAAAAATTCTAAGAAAAATATATGTTCAATATGAGACTATATTCTGCTAAATCTCAGAAAAGAAATATTTTTGGAACTGATTTGGTATTTTTCATGAAAATAGACTAGTTATGAATAAATGAGTTAAATATGTTATGTGAAGGAAGAAAATTGAAAAATATGATTTTATGGCTTGAGAATCATATATGTGGTATATGCAGATTTTTGATGAGAGTTTTGGTTATTGGTGATGAAATCTTATAAGTTTGGCATTTTATGATGATTAAATACATTATTTAGTAAAGTGTAAATAATTAAAATAAATTGTTTATAAGTTTAAGAAATGTTATTCTTTCAATATCATTATGTTGAAATATTGGCTTGAACTTTTTATCAAATTTAAAATTTTTTCATGTCGAGGTTACTATTCATGGGTTACTATTTATGAGTTACTATTCACGAGTTACTATTTACGATTTACTATTCATGAGTTACTATTCACGACGGGTTACTATTTATGAGTTACTATTCACGAATTACTATTTACGAGTTATTATTCACGGGTACTTTTCACTACAAAATTTGTTTCTTTTTTTAACCAAATTATAGTTGATTTTTGAATATTACTCTGGAGATTAAAACTATGTATTGATTATATTGATTTTATTATCATATATAACATTTTTATAACCCTGATATTGAAATTCTCTTTCACTGGAGTGTTAAGATGGGTAGATTATTGGTATGATCATGACTAGGGTTCTCTTTGGCCAGTAGTGAAAAGTTGAATTGTGACTGGTATGATCATGACCATTGAATTTATAATTGAATATATTTAGCTTAAGTGCAAAGGTGAATTGATCAGCATATATGGTTATAATTATGGTTTATATAAATTCTGAAATGATTATGTATTTATTTGAGATATTAATATATTTGGCCTGTAGTGCAAATATGAACTGTTGAGGAATATCTTTGGCCTGTAGTGCAAAGATGAATTATTGGTGAATATCTTTGGCCCGTAGCGCAAAGATGACCTGTTGTTAAATATCTTTGGCCCGTAATGCAAAGATGACATGTTAATGAATGTCTTTGGCCCGAAGTGCAAAGATGGATTTATTAGTATAATTATGAATATGAACTGTGATTTGGTATAACCATGATCTTTGATGTTTCAGGTAAAGACATGTGATAAAAATTATCTTTGTTCTGGATGAGAAGAGAAATTTAGAATCACAATTATGATTATGAGTTATTCATGGAAAGGAATTGTTGATTGATGTTACAGGGATAAAATATTGTTGGTAGACTTTTAACATGAAGAAGATAATGGATTGTATGGTCTATTTGACTCTTCTAATGGATTGCTTGTTCCGCTGCAACTATGGTTGAAATTTTTATCATCTACCATATGTTCTAAATCTCTGATTTGTTATTGATGAAGGCTATTGATAATTTAATTATCTTTAGTCATGATATTCTTTACTGAGCTAGTTATGCTCGCCCTTTTGCTTCACAATTCTTTTCAGGTAATAAAAGTGTAGCTGGGTCGAGCGAGGGTAACAGTGGAATAGAACGATGATCATCATTTAGTAGTTATATTTGGTGAATCAACTAGGGTGAGGCGAACCCAACGTTGAAAGGGTGTTTTGTCACTATTATACAAGATGTCTGATGACATACAACCTCGTGTCATCATAAGACAGGGTTGTGCTCATCCACTTGTTGAGTATATTTATGAGCACTACCTATATAATCTTGGTGTTTGTTTGAAGTATAATTCTCATTTAGAGACAGCGGAGATAATGATATGTCAAGAGAAGACTCACCATTGAGAAGAATATGATAGTAATCTTCTCGTTTTTCTTTGGGGTCTATTGGGTCAACCAAGGATAATTTTGTGGCCATATGATATCTATCTTAACCTAGACGCATAGCCTCCCATGTACGAAGGTTTCCTTGAGCATTTCCCAAAGATTTTAGTTTCTAAAATAGTTTTTGACTATACCTTTATGTAAGGTGTCATTGTGACGTGCTATCCAAGGTTGGGATGAAAGTCATAGTTGGTATATATTTGTATCCAAACTCACAACATATATGTTGTTGTATTTTGCACGATAATTATTATAATAAAGTTGTAGTTATTTTCTGTACCATGTATTTGGCGACTCAGAATAGGTTGGATGGAATGAACCTATTTTGGGGTTGTCACAGATATTGTTTTATTTAGAATATATTTTATATTTAAGCCTGCCACGTCATAACATTTTAACCTTGTTTGTCTTCTGTTAACGGCAGAGGCACGGGCGACCAAAAAAATATAACTTTAAAGGTATTTTTGGAAGAAAAAAAAATTAGTTTTAGATGCAAGTGGGACATCGGGGTAAATATCAGGGGCTTTTTTGACCCTTTGTCCATTTGTATATACAACTTATACCCGTATAGTTTATGGTTGAATATGGTGTGGTTTAACAAATTCAAAATTGCACATGAAATCACTTATGATTAGTGCGATTTGATTTTGAATTGTGCGGTTCGATTTTATTTGATACAGTTTCGGTTCCAAACCAATTTAAATAACAAAATTTTATGCAATTTAAATTAACTATTTAGAATCGCACAATATTAAAGTTGTAAAAGAGATAATTGTATGAGATTTGTATAGTGATGGTGATCATGTAGATCAATACCATCCGAATTAAGAATTAGTATGTGAGACCCCAGATTTTATGAATAAAGATTTAATTTTCTCGAAATATTTTTTTAAATATTATAGTGTGGATTTGAGATAGTGTTATAGTTGTGGGTAATATTTATAAATTTTGCAAAATACGCAAATTATTATATAATATTCGATTGGTCGTGGAATATTCGTTTTATCATGGAATATTCGTACAACGACACAATCATTAGTGGACCCCGCAATAGAATTATTGTCGAATTGAGAAAACGACAAAAATATTTTATGAAAATAACGGCGGAAGTTTTACCGTTAATACTGTCGAACTACTCGGTAGTAAAAGTACAGTAATACGTGTGGTTGCATAGTAGCACACGGTATTGATTATTGATACTTATGTGATAAGTCACTCAGTTTTGTTTTATTAGTATTATTAATGTAATAAAACAGAATTTTTTTTATATAAAACAGAATACTTTTATAAAGTTATTCATTTTATTAGACTATAAATAGAATATATAATATTCTATTATGCATAGTATTTTGCATAGTAAAATCTTTTTATATAAAATAGAATACTTTTATAAAGTTATTTGTTTTATTAGACAATAATTAGAATATATTATATTTTATTATGCATAGTGTTGCATAGTGTCTGCATAGTATTTTGCATAGTAAAATCTTTTTATATAAAACAGAATACTTTTATAAAGTTATTCGTTTTATTAGATTATAAATAGAATATATTATATTTTATTTAAAATATTTTGTTTTAAATCTGGACCGTCCGTTTAAAATAAATCAATCTGAATCATTCATGAATTAGTTACTATGCAGTTCATTTTTCTATAAATAGAAGCTCATTCCTTCATTATTTCTTACGAATTCACTGAAACTCTAGAGAGATAAACTATAGAAAGAAAGAAGAAAAGTGTTCTGCTACTTCACTACTTCTATATCCAGTACACTTCTTTCTAAGATATGAGATATTATTTGTTTCACTCGTAAGGGGTATTATTTTTTTTCGTATTCATGAAGAGAAAGTCTGTTATTCCATTCTTTATTATTCTGTTGGAATAACCTGTATACGCGGGCTACCCTATACTTGGTGAAATTCTTTTGTTATTCCATTCTTTATCATTATGTTGGAATAACCTGTCTATGCGAAGTACCGCATGCCTGGTGATTTCTGTTATTATTCTGTTCTTTATTATTCTGTTGGAACATCCTATCTGTGTTTTACGCATGACCTGGTTCCGTTCTTTATTATTCTGTTGGAACATCTTGTCTGTGCTTTACGCATGACCTGATTCCATTATTTATAATTCTGTTGGAACATCTTGTCCGTGCGTTTAAGCATGACCTGGTTCCGTTATTCATTATTCTGTTGGAATAACCTGTCTATGCGGTCTATCGCATGCCTGGTGATTTCTTTTGTTATTCCATACTTTATTATACTCAGTTGGTTAAAGTTTTGACTTCTATTCTCCATGAAATCAGTGGAATAACCTTGATATTTGCGCTTCATCTAGTATCTTTTCATGGAAATATTCTTCTGAACATTCTTGAATTTTACTCCACAAAGAAGTATCATGTTGACAATTTGGACGTTATTGGTTTCTGGATAAATTAATTCTTGAACTTATTTTATTGAATTATTATATCATTGTCATCATCCTCGTATTTATATTATGTTGAAAGTCATCTGTGACATGTAGTGCATAGATGGACTTGGTATGATTATAACCAAGGATTATTCGGTGTAATCATGACCGTAATATTACAAATGATGTGGAAAAAGTCATCATTGGCCCGTAGTGCATTGATGGACAGTTGTTGGCATGATCATGACCATTAATGAATACACGAATATCCTTGGCCCGTAGTGCATGAATAATTTGGCCATTAATGAATTCAATGATGTGGATTATTAATCAAGATGAGTCTCAGCGATAAAAGTGATGAAAAACCTTTTAAATCATAAAAGATAGTAGATTTTATTTTCTATTTGACTCTTTTAATGGATTGCTTATTCCGCTGCAGTTAAACTTGATGTTTGTTATATTGCATCAGTTTAACACTATTGAAGACTAATGATAATTTATTCTGTTTTATCTTAGTCATAATATTTTTTACTGAGCTAGTTGAGCTCACCCTTTCTTTCACTGTTCTCTTCAAAAAATGAGAACGTAGCAGGGACTAGTCGGGGAATAGAGTGATGGTCATAGATGGTGCATTTGTAGTCCTCAGTATTCTGTGAAATATTATAATAATAAATGTAATGAGAACTCCATTGAGTGTGGATATTGTCTAGATTACAATATTTGTATTAAAACTCACAACTCATGTTGTATATTTAAGGTTGTATTTGTATTCTGTACCATGTATTTGGCGACTCAAGATGGGTAATGTATTTTGGGGGCGTCACATAGTAACTTAATATTTATGGGAGGATCATTACACAAGGTTAATTGAAACATATCTCATGTAATAGGATTGTATAATTAATTAATTTTCATATTGTGGTTTGGTTTCGATTTTATGCGTGCGATTTTGGCTAGTAACCAAACTGAAACTGTAAATTTGGTTTTTTAACCCACTAAAACCGCCACATACGTTAAAATTGTTGGTGCGATTTTTAATGTAGTTTCGGTTCTAATTTAATTCTTTACTCAGTCCTAATATAGTTACAGCACCAAGGTAAGGTCAACTCTCCATTTTGTTGGAGAAATGAAAATAAAAATAATTCAAATAGTAATTTTGGATTTTGAATTTATAAGTTGTAAGTCTAACAAATGGTCCGGATCCTAATTGAGTGTTAATTTTCCATATGCGATACACACTTAAAGTTATGGGATCACCCCTTAATATATTCTTAAAATTTATAAAATACTGATACATTTTAAAAGTTTACAAATCACACACTCATATATATATAACACCCTTTAAAACTTTAAAAAAAATTTTGGGGGGAAAAGTCTATATTGTTTATAATAATTCACAGTCCAACATTTAGCGGTGCAATAATAAAATGAAAATCTATACTTAAGTGATGGGTAATCAAGTTTAAAATATTTTATACAATCCATACAATTGGGACAGATTGCTTCAGTGAGATACTAGATATAAATTTACGCGTTACGGCGGGATTATTCAAAATTTTAATAATAAATATGTACGTACAATTAATAAATTAAAATATAATAAGAAGATAGTAGATTATTGTATGATGATCAAATTTTACACAAAAAAATAAATGAATATACATAGTAGGGGGTAATGTTGAGATAAAGTAGTAATTTTATTAAATAATAATTAAATTACAAAAGATAATATAAAAACAATTGATATTATCAAAATAGTTTAAGATTTGTAGTGATTTACACTACTAGAAAATCAATCTATAGCGACGGGATTTAGCGACGGTCGGGACGGAACCCTCGCAATAGATGTATATAGCGACGGTCACAGTCTGACCGTCAGTATAGGCCTATAAAGGTAGTCTATTCCGAGGATCCCTAGTTGGCCGTCGGTATAGGAATTTTTTTTTGGGATTTTAACGAGTGTCAAAGGGAGGCGTAGATAATAACGAGGGTTTCAAGGGCACAAATCTCTCCCGTTCTTTCCCCCAAATCAACTCGATTCTGTTCTTTCCCCCCAAATCAACATCTGAATCAGTCGATTTTCAAGGGCGGTCGTTTTATCAGTCACAAATCTCTCATGTTCTTTTCCCCAAATCAACATCTCAATCGTTGATTCTGTTCTTTCCCCCCCAAATCAACATCTGAATCCGTCAATTCTGCAGGGAGCTTACTACTGCGGTACGTTCCTCTTCCCTCTGTTTTAACTTTGTTTTTCATTTTTCAGTAATGGCTTTTGTGCAAAAAGACTTATTCCAACTAATATTTTTCAGGATTATCTTACCAGTATTGACAATCCAACACAGGAACATTCCTATTTTAAGTAATTATCCTACCTTTCCCTTGCATCTATGGCGCATGCCTTTTTTAATCCGTTTTGTTCAGTTCCATATTGTTGTTTGTGGGTCAAATTAGTTGCTACCTGGACTTTTTAATAATTATTTATATTATCTTGTGGTAGTCTTAGTGCGGTGAATATATTTGTTAGGGGAAACTCTACCTTTCTTGGTCTTACGGAGTGGGATATGTTGTGACAGTTCTGATCTGCAATTGGCAGTAGCACTTCAACAACAGGAATTTGAGCAACAGCAGCAACGTAATTCACAGCAACCTACTGTTGGCTGTGGTTTAAGACTGGTGACAGGCCCCCAGGTAGGTTTTCAACTTTCTATTCATTTTGTTCATTTTAACTTGGCGTTAGACCTATGCAAATGCAAGCCATGAATTTTTCTGATAGAGGGGATGGTTTGATATTGGAATACAAGATTAACTTTGATACTTCCTGTAACTTGAGTTGATATTCAGAATCATATTAATATTCAGAAATTAATGGCACTGTGCAAGTATCAAGGAGGAACTTGCCCTCGTTGTCTTCCCAGCCAGATTCAAAACTATCAAAGGATAGGTGTGTTGTAATGTAAAAAATACAAGCGCAGTGAGCTTATTATATGTTTGTTGTGTAAATGGTGCGACTCATTTTTGGACGTATTACATAACATCTCAATCTCTCATCCTCCATATACATGTAATTTTAGATCCAGCTTCTTCAGGTGTAAATAAATAAAGTAAATACCACCGCACTCCAGGTTTATCATCTAAAGCAAACTTCCAAAAGAAATAATTTTGCAGTTCACCCTATAAATTCTGATTCAATATACGATATATGAAAGTGGGTGAAAAGGGTCGAGTAACAAAATCTTGTACTTGTTTTAGTTATATGCATGATTGTCTTTAAGCTCTTTACCGAGGGTATGATTCTATATACTGATTATTATATGATTAGTAGAAGTTAATCAAATGTTTGTATAATTGACTGCTATGGACTGAATTTAGGCACAAGGATTTTCATGAAAGATGGTCTGAGTATACAAAATGTTGAAGAGCAGTTAAGTTTTCATTTTGTAGTATTGAATATAGCTTGAAACATGCAGCTAGCAACAATATAGAAAGAATTAGGAGCGGTTAGCAACTTAGCATTAACAAAAATAACAATTATTCTCTTCCTGATTAGTTTATCTTTATAATTGTGACTTTATGTTTTTGCCTTTCCAAAAAAAAATCTTTTGTATTTTTAATTATCAGTTATTTTGGCCAGTTTATGTGTGTACCATGTTTAATGTTTATATGTCTCGGTCTCTGTTTTTTGTTTGATCAGTTGACTATAAATTTAGCTAAATTGAAAGAGACAGCTGTATATTTTCAAGGATGTGTGTGTGTACACATTATCTTTATCAGTATGAATGAGGCAGCAGTATCTTTATCAGTTCTTTTGTGTGTGTGTGTGTGTGCCATGTTTAATGTTTATATGTCTCGGTCTGTGTTTTTTGTTTTTTTTTTGATCAGTTGACTATAAATTAGTACTAAATTGAAAGAGGCAGCAATATATTTTCAAGGATGTGTTCTAGTATTTTCCTAAATTCTGCACTGTTCATTCTTTGGCAAACAACCCTTGCCATTTCATCATGATCAAGCATCTATACTATAAGAACTTACTGCAGCAGACTTTGTTCCTAAGAACTTACAGCAGCAGTCTTTGTTCTTTGAAGTTTTGTTGTCCTAATTACATCTCTAAAATGTTAGTTGCCATTTTTTGAGTTCATTGTGATGAATCAAATCAAAAAACCAACTCAGTTCTTATATATAAGAAGAATTTAGAGTCAATAGAGTCCATGTTTTCTTTAGAGTCCAACTCAGTTCTCATTTTTGGAGTTCATGGAGTTCATTTTTGGAGTTCATAGAGTCCATGTTTTCTGTTTTTAGGGGAGAATTTAGTTTTACTATAAACGGTATTGCTGACTTTGTTTAATAGACTTGAATTAAGTAGTGTTTGGTTTGCTTCAAATAAATAATTTATTACTTGAATTACTACTATTAGTTGTTGCCTTCTCATTGTATTGGAAGCCACCTTCTTCATATGGTTTCCTATTCTAGCCAAAAAGCTAATGCAACAACTTAGTATGTGACTGAATCCTGACAAAGACTAAGCAAACAAGCTTGGAAAGAAATTATTTGCTACTCTTCTTTAAGTTATGTTGAACTGCCTTGTATATTTTGCATGGTATATTTTCACAGGAAAAAATTATTGAGTTAAAGAAAACTCAAGAATCAACTGGTGAAAGCAGTAGTACAGGACGGAATGATATACTTGCACAAGTTCTTGGACCAGAGCGACGTGGTAGACTTCGACAAGGTGGAGTTGGTACCACAGCTACCAACACTTGGGGGCCTCGTGACACAAATAATGAGGTACTACGTGAGAATCAAGAATTGAAAGCTGAGTTGAAAAAGGTGCGGGAAAAAAGATACGATACTGCAAGGAAAGTGGATGAACTATTATCAATGATGACAGAATTTATGAAGAAGTCATCAGTTCCAAATGCTCATTCCAACAATCAGGTGTTGCTCTCTCTCTACTTATACTTAAAATTTTTGCTCTATCACTCTGTTTGTATGGATTAACAAGTTTACTTAATAATTAATTTGTAGGATCGATCCACAGAAGGAGATAATGGTGATATTAGTGGATCAAATAATCCTATAGAGGACTTGTGACATGTCTCGTGCTGCTAGAGAGATGTTACATGTGCAATTGGAAATTTGTTAGATGTAACACTATTTTGGATGAAAATTTGTTAGATGTGATATTGAAAATATGTTAAATGTGCTACTGGTTATGTATTGTTTTGATACATAGTAACAGTATTTTGGATGGTTATGTATATACATAGTAACAGTATTTTTGGATGGTTATGTAACAATATGTTAATAGACTTTATTTGTTTTGTTCTTTTAGTTGTAAATGTTATATTCAGATTGGATGGTTGAATGTAGTTATGCTTCTTAACAGGTAAAATAAATTTGGAAAAGATACAGCGACAGTCAGGACCGTTTCTAAAAGTTAATTATTTGGCGCCAAACACCTATAGCGATGGCCACGACCGTCGTAATACACCTCACATTCGCGCCAAATCTCACTTATAGCGACGGCCACGACCGTCGCAATACACCTAACATTCGCGCCAAACAACACCTATACCGACGGTCGCCACCCATCGCAGTAGATCTTACCTATAGCGACGGTCGCCGACCGTCGCAATAGCCCTCAGCAATTTTCTCGCCAATTCTTCTTTAGCGACGGTCATGACCGTCGCTATAGCGATTATCTGACCGTCGGTTAAAAACTTTAAGCGCGTTTTTGTGGAGTTTTCTGGCGACGGTCTGGCCGTCGCTATAGATAAAAAGACCGTCGCTATAGGTTTCAGCGACGGCTTCTATAGCGACGGTCGGCGACCGTCGCTATAGCCTATAGCGACGGTCTTTTTATTTATAGCGACGGTCACCGATCGTCGCTATAGCTCAATTTTCTAGTAGTGTTAGAAGATTATAAATCTAAAAAATTAAGAGAATGACATTATGTTATTAATTGTTTAGATTTGTAGTGATTTAGAAGATTATAAATCCAAAAAATTAATTAATAACATAAAGAATTGATTATTATTAAATAATAATCTATCTAATAAAATACAAATAATTTTAAATTTTTCGCTCACTCAATAAATTATCTGGGTCGTCCAAAGTTAGGGATAAATCCCATCGTCCATACAGTGTCGGAGGGACGGGACACATCTAATTAAATTACAAAGGATAATATCAAAACAGTTGATATTATCAAAATAATTTAGATTTGTAGTGATTTAGGGGATTATAAATCTAAAATTTAGTGGAATGAATTAGGGTTTGTTTTCATCCTCATTTGTTATGTTAGTTGGACAATTTTGTTAAGGGTCATAAGGAACATTAATTAGGCATGACACGTGTTGAATCGTGGAAATGACAAATGTCAAGCTATGGTGTCATGTACTATATTTTAGTATATTTAATATATTTCATATATGAATATTGCTATATTTATAAAATATATATATATAAAATAGTTTACAAAATAATGCGTAGGATATAATATTTTAATGACTAACGAATGAAAGTGTATGATTATGATTGGTTACAATCATCGGATTCACCCAATGTAGAGTGAACATGAAAATAAGATACGAGTGTATTTAAATTTCACTTATTTGTATTTTATTTGTATTTTGACCCTCAATGAATTTCACTTATTTATATTTTGACCCCCAATAAATATATAATTGTATTTTGAAAATTATACACTTATGTCTAATTTTCATATCCACGTAGAATAACTGTCTACTAATTGTAATTTAACACATCATTTTGTAAATGTAGCAATACTCTTCATAGTTCATATACACACACTGTCCCTAATTTATAAGGTTTTAAGAACTTGCTTAAAATAAATTTTGAATGAATTCTAAGTGTGTAACTAAAAGCCATTATAAATCTTGGTAATTCGGCCCATATAAAAGAAAATTACGGTCCAGTCCAGTTCTCTTCCTTTTAGTTTCTTACATGATTGGACACAATATTTTTACTCCCTCCGTCCCAGGATAAAAGTTATGATGAATTTTTCACGTATATTAAAAAGAGAAATAAAATAACAAAATTGTCTATAACAATATCATTAATTATTTTCAATGTAGGTGAGAGAGTGACTTTCTAACTTTTCTATTTAAAATATTTTTAACACATAACTAATTATATTTATTAAATATGGAGAGAGAATTAGAATAAGAAAAATATGAGATATTTAATGCTACGGGTATAATAAGAAAAAATATATAAAAATTTGATTATTAAAGGAAAATGAACATTTAACATAGGACTACCCAAAATAGTAATAAGAATTTTTATCATGAGACGGACTATAATATCAAATGTTGTGCACAAGTATCAAGAAAAAGATTATATAGCATTAAATATAATATCAAATGTTTATATTGTCCTTGTATTAGAAAAAGAGATTGTTATTTATTGGACAAAAAATAATAAGAGAACCAAAATTATATTTAATACTTGGGATAATATTAGAAATTAAGCAATTAATGCTTACTTGAAATTCTAAAACGTCATTTATTAAAGAACAAAAAAATTTCTCTAAAACGTTTTATATTAAAAAGACGGAGGGAGTATGTCCCAAACTTGCGTAAAATTATACAATTATCATAAAAATAATAATTTTCTTTATCTCTTATTATAAAGTCTCTAAGTTTTACACTTTGCTTTGTGCACGCCTGCGTCGTGACTAGAAGCAATGTAAACATGCATTGAACGGTAGAGGTTCATTGTAATATTTTACATATTTTGAAATCTATCTTTTAACAAGTACGTTGCAGTGTAAATTAAATCTAATTATTAATAATGGTTGACAATTTTAGCCCTTAGTAATTGTTACAAAGTGATGTGGTAACATGCTTTTTATTTTTAGTTGTAATGTTAATTGAGTTTTTTTTATATGTATATTTATCTTACTAACCCTATAATTCTTATTATATTAATAAATTTTCCTTAATTTAATAAGTAATAATGGTTATACACAGTTGTGTATGTTTTGTTTGTGCACAGTCTGCCAAAAATACGCCGTTTTGGCAGATTTGTTTTTGATTTCTGATTTGAGAGTAAAGAAGCTTTTTTTATAAATAAAAAAAAACTAATCTGTCAAAACGACGTAATTTTGACAGACTGTACACAAATAAAACATACAAATTTTGGTGTGTTCATATTGCCGAATTTAATAATTATGCATGTCTACCAATAATAGTTAATTAAGGTCATAAATGTTTTTTCTATTAAAGAGGGGGGCAATTTGGGGATGGCCTCTAGCTTCATCATGTGCAACCTGTCCTTATAAATTATGAAAGTACAGCATTTTTGCTTGGAAGCACAAAATTAAAAATATTTTTACAAAAACATGTAGTATTTTCTTATAAAAATTCCTTTTACGGGCCCAACATTTATCAGCCGAAAAGGACATAATGGGGTTTTGCCGTTTGAAAATTTAAGTATGTATTTACGTCAAATAATAATGTTACAGACACAAATTATTCTATCAATATTTTACAAACTGCGGATGTATACTCTACCTCAACTTTATATGTGGGGTCGAATACTATATTGAAATAATTTGTTGATCAATATGCTGATGCATATTAACAGTTTGTAAAATATTTATAGAATAATTTATGTATTTAGTATTACTCTGATTAAGAATGCAATTATTATGTTAAATTTGTTATTATAAGTACAATTATACCCATAATTATGCAATTTGGGAATTATACTTATGAGAAGAAATAAATAAATAAGGTAAACTTGTAATATAACAATTTTAATTGTCTTAGAAAAGAACAATTTTCAGTTATTTTGGTACAACAAATTATTTTAAAACAATAGATAATTTGGGATGGGGGGAGTACAATATACTCCCTCCTTTCTAAAATTAAAGATATAGTTTGTTTTTTGAGGTCAAACGACGACATATATTAAACTTTAAATTTATGTGAATTTTATTTAATTTTAGTTGATACAATTATTATAATTTTATAGTATATAACAAAAATTATTAATCATGAAATTTATTTCATTCTAAATTTTTATGAGTCATACCAATTTTAAAATTTAATATATCGTCATTTGACTTCAAAAGTAAAATTTTATATCTAATTTTAGAACGGATAGAATATTTAACTGCAAATATTTATGGGTATGTTTAAATAAATAACTCAAGTGTAAAATGATAGTAAAATAAATGTACACTTTGGGTATGTACATATACAGGGAGGATCTAAAGCGGACTAAATAAGCGGACAAATGAACGGACCAAGTCAAAAACACGCGGGTTTCAAGGTTCGGGTCGGACCAACCCGCGGGTTGGCCCTGAAACCCGCGTGTTTTTGCCTTGGAAAACTTTAAATTCGCTTATTTGATCCGCTTTAAATCTTGGAAAACTTTTTAGAATTTGTTCAACCGTCATTACATAACACGTTTATATTGGCTTTACATTAGATTCTCCAAAAATATAAATAATTAGACTTATGTTCATTGAACTTTTTTATTTCCTTTTTTACATTTATTTTATTATTCATCTCCTAATATTTTCAAGAGACAAATTAACTTCATATTATAAAACTTAATATTTTTAATTATTAAAGAGTCAGGTGTAATAAGAGGAAAAAAAGAGAGTAAAAAAGAACTCCAAAATTAATATTATAATGTGTTTATTGATTGATATAGATTGTACTGTGCCACATGTTTTTTTTATCATACGTGAAAAATAAATAGAAGAAGAAAATAAATACATTATTAATACACAACATGGACTAGGTAGAGTAAAATAAAGTTGTAAACTATTGACACATTATTAAGAATTTAAGATTAACATATCCTATTTATTTTACATACTGTGTTCACCGCATTTATCGACGGACCGGACGACGTAATTTTTATAAAATCCTTAATGATGATATGATGTACAAGAATTTAAAATAGAGAGATCAAACCTGTTAAATAAATTGATGTATGGATGATAGGTTCGATCGATTGTAGAATAAGATTAAATCATTGTATAGTTACTCTGACATTTTGTAATGTTAGCATGGATCACATAATAAACTATACATTCGTAGAGCATCAAGTATTCGAATCGCAGAGCTCCCTCAAGATCTTATAGTGAAGATGAGATCGCAGAGTAAAGAAGATATCGTATAGTAAAGTCAGAACGTAGAGTTCACTCAAAAATCGTATAATAAAGTATGAATCGTAGAGTGACTCAAAGATCGTTTACTGAATAAAGATCGTAAAGAGGACAATCGATGAGTGTCTTTCTACTTATAGAGCAATCATTTGTAGAGTATAACGTAGATATCAGGTTGTAGAGCAAAACTAAGTATAGACTCTACGTTCAACTCAGTTCGTATAGTAAGAAAGAACTCTCAGAAGACTGACAATGAGAACGTTACATATTGAAGAGCTCAATCCATTCACCAAACATTCTTATTTGAAATCGAAGATCAGATTATATTAATGAATGAAAATAATATATGAGAATTTTATATAAAAATAATTTACTTCTAGACTTCTAGTATTTTATATTAGGGATAAGGTCCAAAAATGCCCCTAACATTTTCTCCAATGTCTACCGAGCACCCTATACTTTTTTTGTCCAAAAATACCCTTAACGTTATATTTTTTGGGTCATTCGTGCCCCTGTCGTTGACAGACATGCCACATAGACTAACATCCATCCAAATTGCATATGTGGCTGCCACATGAAAAAATACTAAATACTAATTAAAAAAATATTAAAATACTAATTAAAAAATATTAAATACTAATTAAAATATAATAAATACTAAGTA
Source organism: Panax japonicus (assembly GCA_020205505.1). NCBI lineage: Eukaryota > Viridiplantae > Streptophyta > Magnoliopsida > Apiales > Araliaceae > Panax > Panax japonicus. The sequence goes on along the minus strand of CM035091.1, from coordinate 28,641,980 downwards.
AAAAATATTAAAATACTAATTAAAAAAATACTAAAATACTAATTAAAAAATATTAAAATACTAATTAAAAAAACTAAAATGATAAAAAAATCAAAATAATAAAATACTAAAATTTAAATTATTTTATTAATTAAAAAAATACTAAAATACTAAAATTATTTTACTAAATATTAGTATTATATACTTTTTACATATTAAAATTATTTTACTAAATATTAATATATAATATATTTTAATAATTATTAGAATGAAGAAGATGAATAGCAGCCCAATCTTAATCTCAAGCGTTCCTTCTTCCGCTCTCCTCTCTCCGTCCCTAACTCTACTACCATATCCCAAATCGAAAAAAGCAAAAAAAAAAAAGATGGAAGAAAAGCAGCAGCGATGGGTATTTGTTTAAAATTCTGGGTATTTCGAGAATTCAACAGAAATGGAATCATCATCTCCGAAATCAATCGACGAGGTGGTGGAAGAAATCACGAGAATTCACATATCCCTACCGAAAAGACCAGGAGTTGAAGAAATTGAAGCCGCAATGACATTAATCCGAAACATATCTGATGCTTGAAGAGTTTTTTTCCAGATCTGATACTTGAAGAGTTTTCAATTTATCATCCATGGTGGTCTTAATTGATTTTTGAGCTCTAATGGTGGTGTCTCGATGATGCCTTCTTCTATTGTGGCTGTCTTCTCTGATTTATTTCCTCTCTAATGCTACAGTGATGTCCTCGGCCCCGACAATTTATCGTGATTTCTTTCTTTAATTTTGTTATTAATTTTCAAGTAGATCGGGTAGATTTTTGTAGTATTGATAGATTGGGTGGATTTGTATGTATATGTGGTGAATTTGTTGGTGATGATCTGAATTTTGTTGGTGGATTATATGGATCTGAATTTTGTTGGTGGTGTTGATGTCACTAGTGGTGGTGATGGTGGTGGTGGACTGGTGGTTGAGGTGGTGGACTGGTGGTAAATATAAATATACTAAATATTTTAATTAGTATTTTTAGTATTTTTTAATAAATATTTTAATATTTTGACTTCTATGTGGCAGCCACGTCAAATATGTTTTGAATTTTAATATTTTGACTTTCATGTGGCAGCCACGTCAGTAAAATATGTCCAGTTGTCAATTTCGTTTGTCTATTTGGCACTTATGTTAACGGCAGGGGCATAAGTGATTCCAAAAATATAAAGTTAAGGGTATTTTTAGATAAAAAAAGTATAGAGTGTTCGGTAGATATCGGGAAAAATATCAAGGATAATTTTGGAGCTTATCTCTTTTATATTTTGTGTCTGTTTATCCCTATCTATATTTTTATTAGTCATCCATCCAGCTGTATAAAAAAGCAATAGGAAAATGTAATGGTAATATTGAATCACAACATATGTAATACAAGATTTTAATTAATCTAGATTGGTTTATTGATAATTTATCGTATTGAACTGGATCGATTATCGAATTTATTTAAAATTGAGTACCGATATACCTGTACCGGTTGTATCGATATAACGAGCCGGTTAGTCAGTCTGATACCGGATCGATATTTATTTTACATGCTATTTTTTCAACAAAATTAAATCGCAATCCATGACCATATTTTGAAATTTTCTTTATTTGATGCATTGCAAGTAATTAGTCTCTCTCTCCTCCGTGTAGCTTCGAAATGTTTGGTTTTACTGGAACCATGATTGAGTTTTGGAGTTGTCAGATCTGTCGCAATCCAAACAGAATCAAAGATGTAATTAACAAAAGGAGGTTAGTCTTCTGAGGTTTTTGATTCAAACTTTTCAATCCATTTGTCTAATATATATTCTTATTTGAACAGAGATTATTATAGGTAGTCTTGATTTTGCTGACTGATCGGGTGAAAGAAAGAAGAGGGAAATAGATTACAAATCCACTCGCGGGTTGTCCCTATTTATTAGTTGTCTCTGTTTTGGGAGTGATGGGGAGTTGCTTGGTTTTACCCAATTCTGCAATGCTTTGGATGGGATGAGCATGGATGATGGACATCACCACCAGAGGCATTTTGATTGATACCATGTTCATTTATTTCTGTGATGCCTCGCAAGTAATGAAATAAATGTTACATCGATTCGATAAGATAAATAACAATTTGAAAAGAATACATACAGGTATATTTTCAATTTTTATATCGATATCAACCGGAATATAAAAAATACCGAATTAATTATATTATTTGGTTAGCCCTGAATGTCTGACCGATTCAATCATTTAGTGCGTTTGTTTCTAAAAAAATCGTCTGATTGGCTAATGCCTTGTTTATTTTGGTATGAATAAGGTTGAATGACACTGAATTTGATTATTATTTTTTAAGATCTGAATGGTCCAATTTCTTCTGACTGAATAAGTCACAATTTTTCGACTGAATAAACAAACTAGTCGTCTGAATGAATTTTTACGGATGTTGCCCCCAAACTCACAACTCACAAAAACCAACAAGATCGTGATTAAGCTCAATCCCCTCAAAGATGTAGAAAATTTGAACACATTCTAATCCATTAAAACTCCATATCTACACTTAAGTTGCACCAAATTGACCAAAACATTAATTTGATTATCATTGTCAATAAACAAACACATCCATAAAAAGTAAACCCATAGAAAACACAAAAACGAAATTGTGTGTAAGAGAGAGAAAAAGACTGGTTAGAATAGTTCCGATCCAAAGCAGTAGTAGAAAAAGTCTTGAACAGTAATTTCTTTTTCGTTTTCGATCCGAAGCAAGAATTCCTTTTCCGATCTCTCTCCATATCTCCACAATCGGATTTTGTGTAAATGAATTTTGGTGTGGCTTTTGAGCAGTAGTTTTGTCATTTGCGCAAGTTGTAACCCTTTAAAAGTGGCCAAAGTATTAATATTGTATAATTATGTTATATATGTATGTTTTTAATGACATTCTCGCTCAATCTGAAAAATTCGGTAAGGTCCTTCACCCACCTAATTTGATTAATGGTTTTCGATTGGCCCTTGTGGATTGTGGTTTGCATGATATTGGTATGAAGGGGTATCCCTTCACTTGGGAGAAAGGTAGAGGCACGCCTAATTTAATTAAAGAACGACTTGACCGTGTTGTGTCCTCTCAATCTTGGCTAAACCTATTTTCGGGTGCGGAATTAACTAATATTGTTGTGGTTTCGTCTGACCACTCTGCAATTGTGCTGAATTTTGGAGAGCAAATATCACAGGGGATTAGAAAATTCAAGTTTGAGAATAGTTGGTGTCTTGAAGCTGATTGCAAAGATGTTGTTCAGCGAGGGTGGCAATCAGGGGTTACGCTCGATATTCGATCGCGCCTTAATATGTGTGGGTCGGAGCTGTTTTCTTGTGGCGAAAAATTGAGAGCTCGTTTTAATTCTGATATTAAGAGAAACAGGAATCGAATTTTATCACTTAAACAGTTTCGTGATGATGTTCACCAAGCAATTATTTTGGAGTAACAGGTTCAGCTTTCTCGGCTTCTACAACAACGAGCAAAATTTTGGAAACAAAGATCCAAGCTATTCTGGCTTAAGAATGGGGACGTGAATAGTAACTTTTTTCACCTTTATTCTGGCTTAATATCCCTTCTCTTGTTGGTCGAAACAAAGCATCGGTTTTTGTTTATGTCAAATAGAAGGCTTGAAAAAGATTTCATAGCTGGAAGTTTAATTTTCTCTCTCTTGCGGGGAAGGAGGTGTTATTGAAATCTGTCATTCAAACGATCCCAAGCTATATCATGGGTACTTTATTACTTCCAGTCAATCTTTGCGAAGAGTTGGAAAGAATGATGAATAGTTTTTGGTGGGGCTCGGGAGGTAAGAAGGGTTTTGGGATTCGTTGGCAGCGGTGGGAGAAGTTATGTATTCGGAAAGAGAACGTGGGCATGGGCTTTCGAAATTTACACAAATTTAATCTTGCAATGTTAGCAAAGCAAAGTTGGAGACTTGTTAATAATCCAACATTGCTGGTTGCTCGAGTTTTCAAAGCAAGGTATTTCAAAACGGGTTCATTTTTGAAGGATAGCATGGGGTATAATCCGAGCTTTATTTGGCGTAGTTTAATGGCGACACATGTGACGCCCCCAAAATATGTCCATTCCATCCAACCCATTCCGAGTCGCCAAATACATGGTACAAAAAATAACTACAACTTTATTACAACAATTATCGTACAAAATACAATAACACATATGTTGTGAGTTTGGATACAAATATATACCAAATGTTACACATGTCCCAACCGTGGACAGCACCTCACAGTGACACCTTACATAAAGGTATAGTCAAAAACTGTTTTAGAAACTAAAATCTTTGGGAAGTGCTCAAGAAAACCTTCGTACATGGGAGGCCATGCGTCTAGGTTATGATAGATATCATATGGCCACAGAATTATCCTTGGTTGACCCAATAGACCCCAAAAAAAAAAAGAAGATTACTATCATATTCTCCCCAATGGTAAGTCTTCTCTTGACAAATCATTATCTCCACTGTCTCTAATTGAGAATTATACTTCAAACAAATAGCAAGATTATATAGGTAGTGCTCGTATATATACCCAGCAAGTGGATGAGCACATCCCTGTCTTATGATGATACAAGTTTGTATGTCATTAGACATCTTGTATGATAGTGACAAAACACCCTTCCAACGTTGGGTTCGCCTCACCCTCAACAGCTATAGACCACCGTTCTATTCTCCTGTTATCCCCCACTCGACCCAGCTACACTTTTATTACCTGAAAGGAATTGTGAAGCAAAAGGGTGAGCACAACTAGCTCAGTAAAGAATATCATGACTAAAGATAATTAAATTATCAATGGTCTTCATCAGTAATAAATCAGAGATTTAGAACATATGGTAGATGATAAAAATTTCAACCATATTTGCAGCGGAACGAGCAATCCATTAGAAGAGTCAAATAGACCATAAAATCTATTATCTTCTCCATGTTAAAAGTCCACCAACAATGTAAGACCCCGAATTTTATGAAATAAAAGTATTCAATTTTCTTATAATTACTATTCAGTAAATGGTTAAATTGATAAAAGTTTAAAGTTAAGGGTGATATATGAATTTTTTCAAAATACGCAAGTGGTTATAAAATATTCATTGTTGTCGGGGAATATTCGTTTGGTCGTGGAAATTTCTTTCTGTCGGGGAATATTCGTACGACGGTGCAGCCATTTGTGTGCTCCATAACAGAATAACTGTCGGATGAAGAAAATGACAAATTTGAGTTTTTATAAATAACGGCGTAATTGTTACCGTTAACACTGTTGGAATACCCGGTGGTTAAAACACAGTAATACGCGTTGTTGCACAGTAGCACACGGTATTGCAGCAATTGTTGATTCTTTTGTAAGAAGGCACTACTCAATAATTGTTACAGTAATTATTGTTCAATATTTTATTTTTGATTCAATAATTATTGCGTTTATATTTTATATTATTGTTATTTTAATAATTGTCACTGCACAATATTTTTCATTATCAAATCAATAATTCATATTATTTGAAAAATATTATTAGATAGCCGTATTGGCAATGTTTAGAAAGTTCTGTCTAATGAGATGTTTGGTCACCTAATTGGGCGCCAGTAAGGAGAAATTCTTATTGGAAATCCCCCTCTTTCCTGGGAACTGCCTGGTTGTCAATATTGTGATTCTAT